>OY804594.1:70900628-71153178 GCA_963680895.1 Fragum sueziense | reverse complement strand
CCCTGAATAAATGTTTGTCACAAAACAAAAAGCTATCATACATTAAGCCTCTTTTTCACATGACAGGTTTTTGTACTTACACTATTTCTAGAATATGGTCTTGAACAACTTATTTATCACTCAAGTACAAAATTACATTAAAATCTGCCAATTAGACAAAGAGAAATTAGAGAAAAACTACATTTACATTAAAACCCCTTTTTCCATGATGTAGCCATACATTAAAGCTACTATTTCCCAGATTTGGACCCAAAAATTGTCAAATACAAACGAAATGTACACTTTTTAAGCTTTATATGACCTGATTAAATGATTACGAGAAACTATTGAAGCGACGACTCATTTTTTCGCAATTTGATACCAAATTCATGAAGCGATGTCGAAAGTAGGTCAAAACAGTAGGACATGCGACTTTCTTAAATGACGTCACAACATACATGATGACGTCATATTGAAATTTAAGTATGAATCTCATTTGAATCATGGTCCGCGCTGTATGCGCATGCGCAACAATTTGAAAATAATTCTAACCCCATCAGTGATGGGGTTGAATTTAGGCTTGGATTCTCCCTAAATTCAGCTATCTGTCTTGTAATTTCGGCTCATTCTCTGTCTGAATCGTAAATAATTAACCATCCCGAGGTGGTCAACACAAAAGTTTCGCATATTTTTTCAAAAAAATTCATTTTTTGCAATTAGACCATCTGTTACCGTCGCCCTTTAAGAAATGGAGAAAAGGTTCTCTAGGGATTATCCCAGGGAGTTCACATGGTTTCACTGATTTTGGTTCAAGGGTTGATGAGATCTAGACAGGGTTTCCACCGACTTTCAAATCTGGGGGTAAAAAACTTACAGTTGGTCTGGCAGAAGCGGATTCGGGGTATAGCCTATAGGCCACTAGTATATCCAAGTCTACAATTTTTATCAGTATATTTTGGCAAAATCAGCCTTGCCATATCAAACTATGACATGTAATCAGTAATAAGACCCACAGTTTCTTTCGTTTGAATTCGTTTTAGTGCTTTCATTTCGCAGAAGCCAAACCAAGGCAATCTGAAGCTTCAATTTTCATGCGAAGAAATCAGTAAAAGCAGACGCTAAGATGTGAAAATTTCAAATATTTCAATAGCAACTGACAAGTTTTTGGTGTCATTTCAAGATATTTTGATAGACTATTTTCACACTTTTGATAAAATATCGCCGAAACAAATTATCAAGCGATTCCGGCAGTAGCGGATTAATATTACTCACTTATAATCCAACCAATGATCGATTTCTACTTCTCAACATTGTCTTCAAGCTCTATTAGCCCAGGTCTTTTTTTTCAAAAATTTCAATCGACTTTGAGCTGCCCGAGTCCTAATCCGAGTTTTCTCTGATGATATTCGCTCTTTGATATGACGTTGTGTTGCTCATTTACATCAGAGCACACTACCGTATAGCACTTTATTTCTGCGGGGTCCAAATTCTGCGGTTTTTCCAGAAATCAGGCGGGTTAAATTTCTGCGGAACATATTTCTGCGGTCTCTCATTTTGTAAAATCAAAGATTTTATCTCTGCGCTATCAAATCAGTTTTATTCAGTATCAGACATAGTTTAAAAAGAGGATTTCTAATTACTTCGTTAGGGTAAAGGGATAATCCCACTCATTTACCAGTATCTATAAAGGCGTTATGGGAAACAATGCCGTTTACAGATAGGTGTGAAAAGAAAGACGTGTCAAACTATTACCAATCAGTCAAACTTGTTTAATCATTGTTTATTAATGAACTAAAATGTCTTATCTACACCTAAGTCAAAGCCGTAGTTACACCATTTTTTAATAGGAAATGACTCCATTGTGATGATATTGTTGTTTCCATCGGATGGTAACAGTTTAACTTGTCCATGTACTGTTTAAAATTACAGAATGACAACAACCTCTACATTCAGGATTAATATTCTGCGGATTTTATTTCTGCGGTGACAGAAAAAACAAAGTCAAAAGTAGCAACCATGTGGTCAATGCAAAAAGAAAGTAAAGGATTGACTAATATTTGAGGGATGTTAGAGCGATAATAAAATTGAAAACTGTGATTTTGCCAATTCAAGGACACATAATTCAGTATGTATATTTAAAATAAAATCGAAAATTAAACACATGCAAGATCTTATGGTCACTATCATTCTGTTCAAATTTGGTCTATATTCATATATATTAGTCAATATTCGTGGCTTCAAGAGTGGAAAAAGTGTCGAAAACTGAAATTTTGTCAATTTCAAGGGCACATAACTGAGATTGTAACAGTGTGATCATGTTGAAAATTACACATAAGCAAGATCTTGTTGTCAACAAGATTCTGTCCAAGTAACATCTTGATTGGTTAATATTTGTGGTTGTTAGAGTGAAAACAAAGTCGAAAATAGCAATTTTTGTCAAATTCAAGGGCACATCAGTCATGATGTAAGATTCCGATCAAGCTGAAAATTACACCCAGGCAGCATATAATGCTTGTAAATATTCTGTCCATGTTTTGTCTTGATTGGTCAATATTTGTAGATTTTAGAGTAAAAATAAAGTCAAAACCAGTAAAATAGAGCCGAAAATGGCAATTTTTGGCAATTTCAAGGGCACATAACTCATGCTTTAAAATGCAGATCAAGCTGAAAATTTTACCAAGGCAAGATCTTATAGTCAGCATCATTCTATTAAAGTTTTGTCTTGTTTAGTCAATATTTGTAGTTGCTAGGGTGAAAACAAAGTCAAAATACAGCCGAAAAAGGCAATTCTGTCAATTTCAAGGGCATATAACTCATGATGCAAAATTCAGATCAAGCTGAAAATTTTACCAAGGCAAGATCCTGTAGTCAACATCATTCTTTCAAAGTTTTGTCTTGATTGTTCATTATTTGTAGATGTTAGAAGAAAACTAAAGTCAGAACCTGCTATTTTTGACATTCAAGGGCAGATAACTCAGGTTATTCTAGTTCAATCCATATTCTTTGAAGGAATCTGAGAGAAGGTCACCCAAGGATCATTCCTGTGAAGTTTCGTTTAAATCCATCCAGTAGTTTTTGAGAAGAAGATTTTTAAAGAAAAAGTTTACGGACACACGGACGCACGCACAACGGACACACCGCCATGACAATAGTCCGCTGGCCTGAAAGGCCAGTGGAGCTAACAACAGAAAGTAGGTCATAGTAATCATTGACTGTTCAAGTGAGGGTTGCTGCAAAACATTTCCTATAAACCTTTTAGAAATACTTTTTGGTCTTAAATTTTTCACCTGGCATGACAATAAATAGTTCATTGATCGGTATCATAAGGCGTTTTAAGGATATCGTTTAAGATCGGACGGTGAAGAAAGTGCCACAACTTGTGTTGAACTTTCCGTTGTTTTTGAATGGTAGTGCGTTCTGTTGTAAATGAGCGAAATCAACATATCAAAGAGCGAATTTCATCAGAGAAAACTCGGATTACCCGAGTCCCATCAACAGACTTAATTGTGAAAAGCTTATTCAGCGACTTAAGGCAGTGAATTGCTGTCATTGTCGTTTTGAGACATCCTCTCATCTACCGATCCTTTATTGCCAGAAGCTATCGGCTACTGACCTAATCAGTGTTGTCTGCAAAGTGTCTGTACAGTGATTTTTTTACCTGCGCATCCTGCTTCATTTACTCATAATTTGGTTGCTGGGATGCAAAGTTTTAATTCTGGCGAGTCCGGGATGCAACATTTTTTACAGATTTCCTGTTAAAAATAGTGTATTAGACTCACTAAGCTAGTAGCTGGACTCATTGATATGGAATCCAGCGAGTCCCCAGGACTCACAGTCTTAAAATTGTAAAAAAATCACTGTCTGTATAGCAGAAAGATTATATTTGTACCCCGGTATCGGTTTCTATGACAAGAATACATGTTTATCTATCTATTGGTACCAAACAACAAAGGTCATCAGTTGTACTAAAAACATAGGCAAAGATAATTTAGTTAGCTATCCACTACTGCCTGAACAACTGTACTTTTACAGCATGCTTGCACCCCCTCCAGGGGCGGATCCAGAGGGGTTTCCGGGGGTTCAAACCAACCCCCTCCGAAGCCTGATTATTTCATTTTCATTAAAAAATGCAGTCAAATTTGTGTGATATACTATTAAAACGAATCTCCCTTTCTGTAAAACAAACCCCCTTTACAGAAATCCTAGATCAACCGCTGCCATCTTGTAGAGACAAAGAAGGCTGCTTGCAAAAACTGAGGGTACAAGATTCATTTTGGGAGTAAAAAAGACATTTGAATGTTTTAGGACACCTTGCTGGGTGTGTACCAACCGAAGGACAGCGTTTGGGACTATAGGATATGATCAAGCCCCAGTTAAGTCCCCGGGAATGATACTGGTGCAGGAATAGTTGCAATATGGTGTCCGTAGTCGAGGGGTAGAGCGTCGGCCTAGCGACTAAGAGGTTCCGGGTTCGGTTCCCGGTAGCGGGGGTTGTTCAAGGCTTCTCATTGGCCCACACATTCGGCGCGAGTACTAGTGGATTTCCAGGAAGCTCAATCGAGAGGGATTAAAATAAGTTGAAGAAACTTGCTTCCCAATCGATGTAAAAGAAATGCGCTCAAAGGAACGCCTGAAGAAAAATAATGTAACCGAAACCTTTTTGAATTTTGATCTACCCATCATCAAGTTTGTGGCTACGATATCGCAGCTAGTGCAGGAAATGCAATGGGGTTGGAGCGTGAAAAATAGCAGGAAATACCAGGGACACATCCGTGGTCAAATGCCCCGGCACTGGTACCAGCCGTAAAATAGGCTTACTGAACATGTGATCGGGAATCTTGTCAGATACAGGCTTTGGCAGAACATGTCCAATAATTGTTGATTTCTAACATTTTATTCACATGATTCAACATTGATCTTACGGCTGCAAGAAGTTGAAGTTGAAGTTGAATGATAATGACTGTCATTGCTATTTTTTCCAGATTGTTGACACTTGCTAACAGTAGATATTTGGTGGTAAAAGTAGAATGGACGAAAAGAAAGCAAAGATAAACAATAAATGATAAAGCAATTAGCGTCAAAATTCCAGTTATATTTGAAGATGAACGATAAATTCAACTGTTTACCTCGGATTCCTGCCATTATTTTTATTTTCACTAGCAGCTGGTTCCTGTTGGTTTGACAGGTTCCCGGCAATATAACTTTTGACTATGGTGGCTTAATAATGACATATTTTTTCAAATACTGTAATAAACACACGAAAATCACAAAATAAAGAACATTGTAATATGTTTGTGATAAGATCAGTTGATTGATTGATTGATTGATTGATTGATTGATTGATCGATTTGTAGATTACTACTTTTTTATTGAATCTTTGCAACAAATAGAAAATACATATTGTGCTTACAATTTACTGGCTCTACCGGTGTAACAGTTTATCTTGGCCCCCCTGGGCAGCTTGGCCCCCGGGGGCTAAGCTACCCGCGGGTAGCTTGGCCCCCACCCTGGGTAGCTTGGCCCCCGCCTAAAATCTTTTTCCAGAGTCCCCTAAAATACAAAACAATGTCTGTAAATGTTACGCCTACTGTTAAATGAAAAGAAAAACCAAAGTTTAATGTGTTTTGGTCAAATGAATTTTTCGCCTTTTTTGGCATAGAATAGGGGCGAGGGCCAAGCTACCCAGGCCTGGGTAGCTTGGCCCCCACCTAAATTCTTTTTCCAGAGTCCCCCAAAATACAAAACAATGTCTGTAAATGTTACGCCTACTGTTCAATGAAAAGAAAAACCAAAGTTTAATGTGTTTTGGTCAACTTAATTTTTCGCCTTTTTTGGCGCAGATTAGGGGCGGGGGCCAAGCTACCCAGGCCTGGGTAGCTTGGCCCCCACCTAAAATCTTTTTCCAGAGTCCCCCAAAATACAAAACAATGTCTGTAAATGTTATGCCTACTGTTAAATGAAAAGAAAAAACAAAGTTTAATGTGTTTTGGTCAAATTAATTTTTCGCCTTTTTTGGCATAGAATAGGGGTCAAGCTACCCAGGCCTGGGTAGCTTGGCCCCAACCTAAATTCTTTTTCCAGAGTCCCCCAAAATACAAAACAATGTCTGTAAATGTTACGCCTACTGTTGAATGAAAAGAAAAACCAAAGTTTAATGTGTTTTGGTCAAATTAATTTTTTGCCTTTTTTGGCGCAGAATAGGGGCGGGGGCCAAGCTACCCAGGCCTGGGTAGCTTGGCCCCCACCTTAAATCTTTTTCCAGAGTCCCCCAAAATACAAAACAATGTCTGTAAATGTTACGCCTACTGTTAAATGAAAAGAAAACCCAAAGTTTAATGTGTTTTGGTCAAATTAATTTTTCGCCTTTTTTGGCATAGAATAGGGGCGGGGGCCAAGCTACCCAGGCCTGGGTAGCTTGGCCCCCACCTAAAATCTTTTTCCAGAGTCCCCCCAAATACAAAACAATGTCTGTAAATGTTACACCTACTGTTAAATGAAAAGAAAAACCAAAGTTTAGTGTGTTTTGGTCAAATTAATTTTTACAGACATTGTTTTTTAATTTGAGGGACTCTGGAAAAAGATTTTAGGTGGGGGCCAAGCTACCCAGGCCTGGGTACAATGCATTTCAGTATCATTGTCGCTTTATTGTTGACATCAGTTACGGACAAACGTTTCCTGTTGTTGTTCTATTCTATTCATAATCTGAAAGTAGATCCACGACTTACATCCAAGGTATGATTCGACAGGAATTGTCCGTGGTGTTTCAAATGTATCATCAGGTTAACCCCACCTACGGGATATGTTTAAGACTGTAATGGAGACCGCTAGAAAAATCGCATGGACGTCACAACATTCGAATATTTGACCAAACTGAACGAAACAGGTTGTGTTTTTCGACCTACATACACCTTTTTGTGTTTACGCCCGGTGAAAACTGGATGTTCTCTTATTAATGGAATATACTACAAACAAGATTTTTTGAATTCTGTTTGCCTCAGATGTGCTCTCAAATTTAAGTATTGATCTAATTGAAATGGAAATATTTTCATATTCTTCCTAATTAAAATTAGACTGGTACCCATTCGTGTAAATAACTGAATAAATCCGTAGTAGATTTCAGGTATGGGAACCAGACTAAATTAAAATGGGACTATTTTCATATTCTTCCGCAGCCCATGACAGAGGCGAAATGAAAGAGCCTCTGTGAAAGGGAGTGGAAATGCGCTTTTGAATTATACTTAGAGAAAATAGAAATCTAATGGAAGTGATCGCTTTTCATGCTTTTCTCTCGATGTTCTGTGCGTGAGATGTCAAAATCAAATATTTCTGGAAAAACAAAATGATACTTTTTCATAAACCATATCTATATAATTTGCATATTTTTTTTTTCTTTTCTCTTAACATGTGTAGATCTAGATAATATATGATAAATATATGATTCGTGATTTTTGTTTCAAGACCGTTTACAACAAAATAATTATATTCGCATAAATATGCAGACTATGTTCGTGGACGGTAATTAGAGATTAAAAACTGTATTATCTTGGTGTATTAAAAAAAAAAAAAAAAAAAAAAAAAAAAAAACTCGAAATTTCTTAAACGACTGTGGGTTTCGAACCCACACTGATTTAAGACAAATTAGTTTATAATAGTTCTTTGGCCATTACTTTTAACAATAGATATATTGCGGTTTCAAAAGTGACGCTTATGTTGGTTTATAAGCACATCACGCACGAAAGACGTTAAAATGACAAAAATCAACGTTACGCGACGTTACGCTGTTGTACCCCAACTTTTGACGTCGCGTCTAAGCATTCACGGTGACATAACCCCTAAAGTTATTGAGGAATTTGCATAAAATTTTCCCAAAAAATTTCGAGTCACCTAGGACCGTACGTACATTGTTAGTGTTTTTTCCATATTATGATGTGTCATGGCAAAAGGAGACTTGGCGCCATAATTGGTCTTTATATACTTTATAGTCACGTGTACAGAAACGAGCAACTACCGTTAGAGACACACGATAAGAATGGTATATGTATATGTCCTAGTTATGTAGGCTGTCTGTTTTTTGAAAATCTATGAACAATGACAATACAAACAAGAGTTGTCCGCGGACAACAAAGCTCGCCTATACGGGACATAAAGTCCCGGCTCGCTACAAAGTAGTCTATCCAGACAATGGTCAATATGTTTTTATCTTATTGTTTCAAATTTCGGAGTAGATCGTGCAAGTTATCTGTTTCTAAGACGTTACTCTTTAAGATCCATGACTATCACATTGATCAGCTGTCGGGTCAAGACAGTTAGCTCTAAGTTTGGACCTGAAACCAGTGTGAAGAGGGTTGTGTATTTAGTAGGTGTCGTAAGAGGACATGATATCTGACACAAGAATTTGTTCCATTAGTCTGGATATGAAAGACTAGGCCTAGTAATAGTATATAACCCCACCAGCCAAATTTGAAAAGTGATGTGTGATTGTGTTTATCGTTTACAACCAATCAACCTGTTCATTTATCACGTGCGCATTGTAAACGGTATAGGCCTAAATGAGAAGAGTTTTTGGTTTTGAAACAGTAAACACAATACTACCACACTGTCAATTCTTGTTTGCGGATTTATAATATTATGCACCTTTTCTGTAACCACAAGAATGTATGTAGCCTACACTTGTGAGTATATGTAAATTGTGAAATTAATAATAAACGGTGCTTTTACCTCACTGCTACCCATTTCAAACAGCTGGGTAGACATACATCCGCTCAGTGGTGTTTGAACCAGGAACCTCCGGACTTCAAGTCGGATGCGCTAACTGGCAAACGAGGAAGACAAATCAATAATATGATAGTCCCACTGAGGCACCATACAATATCTATTCTAATTTGTACTTTGAAAAAATATTTCTTTTTTAGAAAGAAAAATAAATTTAGTTAAATTTGTAAATAATTTGTGTTTAAAATGCGTTCTGATGAATATTTTTTTAAAAAATTGTATTTTCCATACAATCTCGTGAACACGTGATAATAATCCATACGCCGGTGCCGACAGGAAACTTTCGATTTGAACAACACGTCTGAAAAAGCAATTTTAGAAAATATTGACACAGATAAAAATGGCAGACGGGTGCGTATTTCATTATTTTTGTAATATCAGTCTATTTCGACGAAAATTGAGAGAAAAATCTTAGTCAATCGAAACAAACGAAGTTTCAAGTTCAATTTTCACAAGTCATCGTGAGCTATTGCGTAAAAAGGGAAATATTTTCAGCAAAGCAACAAAGAATAATACGGTAATATTCATGACATGTTAGTTTTACTGGAAAAAACCGTGTGGAAAATGAAATGGTAAGGAACAGATTATGAAATGATCCACCTGTCAAATTTCTTTTGTTTGCCAAGATGTCTGTTTTTGGAAAAAGGTGAAAGGGGGGGGGGGGGGGGGCTTTTTCGTTCTTCTTTGTTACAGAAGCTTTCTTTAAAGGTATTTTATACATTTTGTCTGTGTTGCTTGGCCTTAAAAATATGAAATTTATTGATTGATGGAACTCAAAACAACATTTATGATCAGCTTTTCTGTGCTGTTTTCAGTTTAACATTCTGGAAAACACCATTCTATTTTTAGAACATTTGTCACTATTAAAGCAGGACGTGGCCCACAATTATTGATAGTTTTCATAAATAGAAAATACTGTGTCTTGCTTTGTCATTATTTTATAAACATGACTGGAGAGGGGTAGGTTCAGATGTAAACACTTTATTTAACTGTTGAATTACTTATTATTGTTGTTGTTATTATAATTTATTTTGATAAATTTAGTGATTGATATTTTACATATTTTTACATCTTTCTGGGTAGAAAACATTGCCAAACATCAGTAAAGTGCTTGTCACAAGCAATATCTTCATTTTTCACAATGTTTTCCAAAGGCGATATGTTTTAGGGTGTTTAGAAGAGAAGTTATGTGGGAATGGTTTAATAGTAAAGGGTTGCCATTACTCTATTTTCATTTTGAGTGACAGTCTTGATCATTTTGTTATACTTTCCTGCTTGATCTCAAGGTATTGATAACTAGAAGTTTG
This sequence comes from Fragum sueziense, assembly GCA_963680895.1. NCBI lineage: Eukaryota > Metazoa > Mollusca > Bivalvia > Cardiida > Cardiidae > Fragum > Fragum sueziense. The sequence goes on along the minus strand of OY804594.1, from coordinate 71,143,120 downwards.
AATCATATTTTAGATAGGAAAATAGGAAAGTCATAGAAGGCAAGTTGACATTAAGAAAATTAAGTAAATTCTTTTAACTAATCTTTCTCAAATTGTTTGAAGACAAATTCATCGACATCTTAAAGGTACTTAACCCATTACCAGACAGCAAAATTGAAACGTGTTGCAGACAACAATTTCAAGTTGATGAAAATTTAAGAATATTGCCATTTTTGGGTTTTAAAACATGGACAATCTAGAAATTGATTGTCACATGGATGATGCAATTTCTTCGTTTTCCACAATGTTTTTCCGAGTTTTTATTGCGAGGGAGTCTAAAAGCGTCTCTGTAATGGGATAATTAGCTCTTTCATGTATTGTTAAACTTTAACATAAAATTTCATATGATTGTGCTATTACTTTTATATATAAATGTATGTTTCAGTTTGATTTTCTTTCTTTTTCATGTTATCAGAGATGATTTGGCCACAGCAATTCTCAAAAAGAAGGAGAGGCCCAACCGATTGTTGGTTGAGGAAGCCATCAATGAAGACAACTCTGTTGTATCACTTTCACAGGTACAATTTTTGTTTTCAATAGGAGGGAACATAGCACAGATCTTTAAGAGGAGTGGATTTAGACTAAGACTTTCATTTCTAATTCAGGGATTAGTACTACAAAACCATTATTTGTACATTGTACTTGCAAAATTTATATTTCAATGGGCACCTCCAGGGGTCTTGCTACCAATCAAACAAAATTGATGAACTGAAAGTGATTATCAAAAAGAACAGTTATGATATTATTGCCATCACTGAAATATTTCCGAAATTAGGAGACACTTTAGATTACGATTCGCCTCTATGGAACATTGATGGATATACTGCCCATAAACCAATAAATAAAACATTTACGGGTAGAGGCTGCATAATGTACACAAAAAACGAGTTACCCTTTTATACCATAAATTCTCAAACACACGACCTTGTAGAACATTTACAAATAGGATTACAACTACAGAATAAATCTAATGTGTTATTAAGCTGCATATATAAGAGTCCAAGAGCCACAGACGACAAAGTGATCGATGAACTTAAAACAATCCTATCAACAAGTACCATACAAAACATCAAGTATGATCTTGTACTACATCTAGGAGACTTCAATATTAAAGACATAGATTGGGAGTTACAGGCATGTACAAACGAAACCAATCGACTAGCAACAAAGTTCTTAGAGGTTGTAGAAGATTCGTACTTAACGCAGCACATAAAAGAACCAACAAGACACAGAGAGGGTAACATATCAAACATTTTAGATCTAATTTTCACCAATGAAGAAAACATGATCAGCAGTATATCAATGAACGCTCCACTAGGAAAAAGCGACCATGAAATAATCGAATTTGATCTAAACATTGAAAATCCATCACAACAAGAAAAAGTTAATATACCAAAACTAAACTACTTTAGAGGAGATTATGAAGCTATACGTCAATCACTTGATACTATCGACTGGGAAACAGAATTCACACATGGGGGTGTAGAAGATGCATGGTTAAAGTTTGCCGAAAACCTTAATTCAATTACTCGAGAAAATATACCGGAGTGCAACTTAAAACCCAAACATTTCAACACACCATGGATGAAAGCTGACATCCTCAAGGCAGTTAAAGAGAAGAAGACCAAATGGCTGAAATTTAAATATTGCAAAAGTGAAGTAAACAAGACCAACTACAATGAAGCAAAATACGAAGCCTCGAAAAAAGTTAAAGAAGCAAAAAAAGCATATGAGAAACAAATAGTTGAAAACATAAAAACAAACCCTAAAATGTTCTGGAAGTATATACAAACCAAACTAAAATAAAAGAGCAGATTCCATGCCTAAAAGATGAAACTGGACAAATAACCTCTGACAACAAAGAAAAAGCTGAAATCCTGAACAACTTCTTCCAAAGTGTGTTTACAATCGAGGAAAAAGAAAATGTTCCAGACTTTGCCACCAGAACAGATGTTATACTTAAGACAGTCAACTTTTCCGAAGAAAAAATCGTAAAACAGCTACGATCATTGAAAGAAACAAAAACTATGGGACCTGACAATATTCACCCAAAATTTCTACGAGAATGTGCAGAATCACTAGCCAAACCACTTAGTATGATTTTTTCTAAATCAATTGAAGAACAAAAAATCCCAGAATGTTGGAAATTAGCGAATGTAACGCCAATCCATAAAAAAGGACAAAAACAAGAAGCATCAAATTATCGTCCGATTAGCTTAACCTCGATTGTGTGCAAAGTGATGGAAAAAATCATCAGAGAAGAAATAATGAAGCATATGGAAGAAAACAATCTGTTCTCAGAACACCAACACGTGTTCCGAAAAGGAAAATCGTGTGTGACTCAACTAATTGAAGTTATGGATGACTGGACAGAAAGTATTGACAAAAACAACAACATAGATGTAATTTACCTAGATTTCCAGAAAGCTTTCGACACTGTTCCACATCTTAGATTATGTAACAAATTAAAAGGGTACGGCATACAGGACAACCTGCTTTGTTGGATAAAGAATTTCTTGACAGACAGGAAACAACGAGTTGTGTTAAATGGAGCTCAGTCAGAACTCGTGGAAATTACCAGCGGTATCCCTCAGGGCAGTGTTCTGGGCCCTATCCTCTTTTCCATCTTTATCAATGACCTTCCGGATTGTACAAACAACAAAACCAAACTATTTGCGGACGACACGAAAATCTACTCAACAGTCAACACCATCGAAGAACAAGAAAATCTACAAAACGACATCAGAAATTTGGAAGAATGGTCAAAAACTTGGCTGCTGAAATTTAATAAAGATAAATGCAAACACTTAAAACTCGGAAAAGATAGAGCTACAAACTACAAAATGTCTGGGACTGAAATTCAAGTTGATACATCAGAAAAAGACTTAGGAATAGTTGTAGACAACAAATTGAACTTTAAGGAACACATAAATACCAAAGTGAAAACAGCCAACAAAATGCTCGGTTTGATAAAAAGATCATTCTCCTTCATGGACAAAAAACAATGCTGGTTACCCTGTACAAAAGTCTAGTCCGTCCACATCTGGAGTACGGATCAAACATTTGGTCTACAACCTACAAAAAGGATCGAATCAAAATAGAAAATGTTCAATGTCGGGCTACCAAACTACTACCAGAACTAAAAAACAAAAGTTACAGTGAACGACTGAGGATATTAGGAATACCATCATTAGAGTATCGTAGGAGCAGATCAGATGTAATTGAAGTATATAAAATCATGAATGACATTGATAAGGTTGATAAAGAAAAACTGTTTCCAAGAAATCCCAACCAAACAAATACAAGAGGCCATAAGCACAAAATCCATAAAAATTTCTGTAAAACAAACATAAGAAAATTCAGTTTTACCCAACGTGTGGTTAATACATGGAACGGACTGCCAGAGGATGCAGTGACTGGGAAAGGCCTGCGCCATGGGCCATAGTCACATTGAAATTCAAAATGTCACATTGTTTTAGCTAATGAGTGGGCCCTTGTCCCATTGAATTTTGCTGTATAGGAGTATGGAGCAATTTTACCCTATAATTGTCACATTAATTTTCAAAATGTCACATTGGTTTTGTAAGTGGAAGCGACATTGTCCAATTGAAGAAATGTCTTTCCCAATCACTGGAGGATGTAGTATGTAAAAAAACTGTAAATAGTTTTAAAAGTGCTCTTAATAATACGTGGAAAAATAACCCGGTCAAGTTCTCGCCAGAGTGTTACGGGCCGGAAGTCACCAACCGAGAACAAAACCAACAAGAAATGGGCCACAGAGGCGAAAGCCTAGTACGGGCTTCTACAGACAGGTAACAGGTAACAGGTAACAATTTTTGTTTGGGGCCAGGGGCCACTGAAATTGGGAAAAATAGCGACATTTTACCTTAATTGGGAAAAACTAAAACAAGTTTGTATTCATACTGTCAATCAGTTTCAGCTGTAAATTAGACTGTAGTGATATAAAATGCATTTGTACATACTCTTGTTTAAGAATCTACTCTAAAACTGTCTTGAAAATATTTGCAAATGAAGATGAGGTCTTAACATGGGGCATTCTGGGTCCTCATTGGGAATTTTCACCAGAGAATTGGGAAAAAAAGATACTTTTTGCCATTGGGAATGGGGCCCAATAACGGCCCCAAATTTTGGCAAACGAGACCCCTGACCTCTCAATAATGCATGTTTATTTTGTAGTTCTATGATCAATTTTCCACAATGACCCATTTTAGTCTTTTCCACAATGCTATTCTGATGAATACCAACACTATACAATGCAGAGTTTAATTCTAGATTTAGAATGTATAGATCCTGTACAAAAAAAATCATACAATTTCAGAAAAAGATGGACGAGTTACAGCTGTTCAGAGGAGACACAGTTTTACTGAAGGGTAAAAGAAGAAGAGAAACAGTTTGTATTGTGTTGTCGGACGATACTGTCACAGATGATAAGATCAGAATAAACAGATGTGTCAGAAACAACCTGAGGGTCAGATTAGGAGACATTGTCAGGTAGTCTCTAAAAGCTACTCTTTAGACTTCATGTATGTGGGTACCAACTTTGCGAGTTAGTGCTACCAATTTAAATACAGTCGAAACTCGTTATGTCGACTTTTGTGGGCCACTGAAAATACCTCGACTTATCCGGAGTTCGACACAAACACCAGCCATCAAAAACTGAAAGTTTTCACGGTTCCAAGTCTTCGGCAGAATTCGGGGTAATACGACGATCTGAATAATTCTTGGGAGGAGGGGTCGTATATAGCCGTGTACATGTAATTATTATACTATGATGAAGTATTTCGAATGAAATAAAAACGGGAGCTGATAAAGTAATGCCTTTGACAAATTAGAGTAACAAAGTGTCGTCTGCACATAGCTTTTCTTTCGCATGTATTTTTCACGGGTTGTGCAATCTTACAGTGAACCGACAGCAGAATACTAGCCGCGTGCGATTTAAGCCAGAAGTTGTCTTCTGGAAGAAGAAGAGCTAGTCTGGTTCCCGGCTCTGATACACTACGTAGTAGAAAAAATATTACGTAGTGTATCAGAGCCGGGAACCACACTCTTCTGGAAGAGCTCTACCGGCCTAAATCGCACACGGCTACTATCATCCGGTTTTCACCCAGTTTTCACACCTTTCGATCAAGATTTTAATCCCTATTGTTCGAAATAGCGTTAATGAGGGTTTGACAGCCTAGACAAAGTGACTATGCTAATCAATTAATGACCTGAACTGGTAATTTTAAGGTGAAATTTGTCTACCGAACGGCAAAAAAATCGACTCATCCGAAGTTGACAATTTTCCCAACTCGACACAAACGTCGAAATTTATATGAAATAAAGAAGAGACAAAGTCGGGACTTTGAAAACACTTCGACTTATGCGGAAAATCGACTCATCCGATGTCGACACAACGAGTTTCGACTGTACTTAGTGTCTAATCTTTAATTTTTCCACAGCTTCATCCGATGTCATGCAGCTATGTAAATATTACTCATGGCTAAAAAATGTGCCTTCATGCCTTTGCATTATGATGGTTAAAAGGTCAAGACCACAGATCAATTTAATTTGAAATATGTTCCTGTTTCTTGAAAGAGTTATGTGTTAGAATCACATAGGTCTATGGGTTAAAATGGAAAGTAGTCCAAATGACATTTACAGTAGCTAAGTTTGGTCATATGACAAGGATTAAAAAGAAAAACACACACATAATTTTAAATTATTACCTGCTTGCTATAGTAATTAGTCTTTCGTTCTGAAGAATTAATAAATTGTCACGCTAAAACCCTTCACCCTATGATATTGAGAATAATTACAAATATAAACATGTTTATGATATTCCAGTATCCAAGCCTGTCCAGATGTTAAGTATGGTAAAAGAATCCATGTATTGCCCATAGATGACACAGTTGAAGGTCTCACAGGGTAAGTTAGAATAGTACATTAACTTTTGAAATGGAAACTAAATCCAGCAAAGAGGACAGAAAATATTTCATTGCTAGATCAGTTAACCTATCATTTATAGACCCATTCCTACCCATGGACTCTTTTGACTCGCCAAAAGATAAAGGCTGTAATACTCAATTGAAAATGAAGAAACAACTACAACTTAGGATGGAAATCATTGCAGATAGTCATTATGACAGCAGAGTTTTCCCTGGGCGTTGAACTTGGGTGTCATTGCAACCCCATTGCCTTCAAAGTTTGGGGTTATTTCTCAAATTTTGTGTGTCAAATTTTATAAATCGTCGGTGTAAATGCAAAACCTTGTATGTCGATTCTCACGATTTTCAAAGTACAAACTTGTGTGCCCGATTAAAGACAATTCTCAGGGCTTCCCCTGGCAATTTCAGACTTGGCGCCAGCAAAATCGCCAATTGAAATTTTTTGGGGCCAATTGGAGCCAGTCAGTGCCAGTAGAGGAGCCAATGGGAAAAGAAGAAAAACATATAGACCCCCCCCCCCCCCCCCCCGCTCTCCCCCCCCCCTCCTAAAAAAAGCACCCCAACATTATAGTCTGTAAAAGTGCATAATTATCATCACAATTAGGTAATATGTCATGATGTTTATGACTTTTTATTGACAGAAATCAAGATCATTAGCATAAATTCTATAATTTGAGTTGATTGGATGCGGTTCCCTCTGATTTGCAATAATTATATAGAACGTCACTGACCCCACCCAGTTGTCAATTCGCCCCCCCCCCTCCCCCTGCCCAAACCACGTGCGCACACACACACACGTACAGATTGAAATGCGTGCAGAAATTACATGAGTTATTTTAGGTAAATCGGAGAATCTTAAAGTCAACCTTTTTTCGGCATGCCTTCCGACTAGAACTAGTACATTTTTCAGAACGAATACACGAGGACCTAAAATACGATGTAAATCATTAATTCGTGACGAAACTTAAAACTTCGGAACCTATTGCGGCGATCACTCGATCACAAGCTTTGATAGAATCTACAGATAAGATTTAAAGAAATCTGACTCGGAAAATTCCATGTGAAAACAAGGAATGAAAGTGAATCTTTTTTGATCACAAAAAATTCGATCTGCGATACGATGCTCGGACTCGTAGCCTGAATCGGATTCTGACAAAAGCTTTACCTCGTGTTTTATATCCATTGATTAAAAAGAAAATCTTTTCAAATGCGATAGAAACAAATTCCATTGTGTAATTGATTTGCGAAAGTTTACACGAAATACAAACCGTTTGGGGGTTAAAACATCGTAACGATACGGCGTTTTAGTCACTCGTTATTTATATGACGTCACTACCCCGAGATCAAATAAATGCCGCCGACACATCTGGCCCGTTTGTTCCAGTCTTGACAAAAATGTGTTGTCTTTATAAGGGAATATGTGTAAAGGATTTAGAATACAATTTGTCGGATTTAGGCCGAAATTAAGCTCCAGGTAAACGCACCGGAATAAATTTCCAGTGACTAAAGTTTTCTTCCTCGGCAAGCCACGCGACCAAGACATTTTCACGCATATTGAAACAGTTATTTAGAAGGTGTCATAATCATATGGACAAACTGCTATCTCGGATAATTGGTTACCGATTATCGATTTTTGTTAATTAATGACTGACCAGCACCGATACACGCGACTGTCATAGCTTTTGAGACTCAACCCTTTACCTGAAATCTTGTGTCAGAATACGGCGCAAATAAGTTGTCGCCAATAAAATCGCCAACTGGCAAATTTTGTCGCCAGAATTTTTATTTTGTCGCAATTGGCGCCAGTGGCGATCGACAGCTGTTCAGTATTAATGACAAATCATTTGTGAACAATATGTCCTAATTTCAAGAAAAATATTTCAGTTTGGGAAAAGTCATAACACTTTTTTTCCTCCCTTTTAAAATTTTCCCAAAACAAGATACAAGGTTTTGCATTTACAACGACGAAATGCTTTTATAGGACAAAAATCTGGTTAGTAAAACGTATGTCATCAATGAGCCTTAGGTATATTTCTTTTAGGTCATTTGTTTTGAAATTGCGAATGTGTGTGTCATGGAAAACCCTGTTACAATCTGCTATTAATAATTTCAGAAACTTGTTTGAGGTTTTCTTGAAGCCATATTTCCTGGAAGCATACAGACCTATCCGTAAAGGTGACATATTTCTAGTCAGGGGAGGTATGCGAGCTGTAGAGTTTAAGGTGGTGGAGACCGACCCCAGCCCATACTGTATAGTAGCTCCAGATACTGTGATTCATTGTGAGGGGGAACCTGTCAAAAGAGAGGTAAATATAGTTCTGATTCTTTCAGATGACTACTATAGGATCATGGATGCAGAAAGAAATTCTAACTATATCCTTCAAATGTAATAGTCCTTTGGTTTGTATCTCGATCTTTCTGAAGTTGCCTGTCATATTTGTGTTGTTGTTGAAGGCTTTTTGAGAAGCTAGTGCTAGTTAGCGGCAGTATTAGTGCTATAGATTTCATGTTGGTTGAGACAGCTTCTACTCCATTCTCTATTGTAGTCCTGAAAATTTCAAAAACTATGCTCATTAAGTTTTGAGTGGATTTTGGCTAACTATTCGACCAATTTTAGCAACTTTGAGCCACATTGACTTTTTATACGCCCGAAGGGTCGTATTATGTTATGGCCCCGGTTGTCCGTCCGTCCATCTGTCCGTCCATTAGCAATTTCTTGTGTGCGCAACTCCTCCTACAGTTTTGAGCGGAATTTGATCAAACTTGCCACAATGAATCTCCATGGTGTCTAGTTGTGCACTCCACTTACGGAATTCAGATAACTCTTTTCGTTCTTGAATTATCTGCCCCTGAATTAAAAAAATACCCATTTTCTTGTGTGCGCAACTTCTACAGTTTTGATCAGAATTTCATCGTACTTGCTACAATGAATCTCCACAGCTTACAGAATTCAGATAACTCTTTTCGTTTTTGAATTATCTGCCCTTGAATTTTAGGAAAATTTTCAAAAATGCCCATTTTCTCGTGTGTGCAACTCCTACAGTTCCAACCAGAATTTAACCAATCTAGCCACAATGAATCTTTATGGTGTCTTGTTGTGAAAACAAAATTTTAATAACATTTCATGTTTTAATTATCTGCCCTTGAATTGACAAAATGGCCAATTTTACTGACAAGCCCCTCTCGGGCGTATATGCGCCGCTCTGCGAAGCTCTTGTTTGAAACAAGACCTGATTTGGATGTTCCTATGAGAATTGGTTTTGGAAAATATTGAGGCAAAAGAAGAAAATGCTGATGAACAGCATTTCTCCTTTTGCCTCAATATTTTCTGTGCCATATTGTATATATATAAATCCTATCTTAATCAACATCCATTTTGTCATCTGCAGCAGCTTTCGAACCACACAAACCTAAATTTTTGCCATTAAGGAAAGGGTTAATAGGATTAATATTCTTTCACAAATGTTGTATGGTGTGCTTTATAGGAGGAAGAAGAAGCTCTAAATGAGGTTGGTTATGATGATATTGGTGGATGCAGAAAACAGCTGGCACAGATCAAAGAAATGGTGGAGCTACCACTCAGACATCCACAGTTATTCAAGGCTATTGGTGTCAAGGTATGGATTGGTAACTTTATTCAAATTTGGATTTCATTGCAACTGATAAGTGGATTTGATGGCAGTCTCGATGTGTTATTATGCTCCCCGAAGGGAGAGCATATAGTCGCCGCTTTGTCTGTCCGTCCGTCCGTCATTCCGTCCGTCCGTCCGTCCGAAGCGATTTCTCCATAACCCTTGGGCCAAATCAAATGAAACTTACCATGTGAACTCCCTATGACAAAATGCCGATTTACTTTTCCCGGTTTTTGGATTTGAGGCCTCGTCATGGGAAAAGGGGACTTAAGGTTAAATGCAGTTTTTCTCTAATTTCTCCTAGTCTAATGGTCAGAATTTGATGAAATTTCATATTTGAGTAGCAAATCAGATGCCCTAGACAATGAACTATTTAAAATTTGCGTATACAAAATATGTCATGCAAAAAGGGGGCTTAACATTTATTAGCTTTATATTAGCTCTGCATGGCATATATTTATTGTGACAATGCCTTATTCGGGGAGCATTGTCCGTCTCTGACGGCTCTTGTTTCATTCTCAAACCCAATGTTTTCGGTACTCATTATACCTCCCACAAAAAAAGTTATGGGGGGGTATACTGGAATCAGGTTGTCCGTCTGTCTGTCCATCCGTGGACATAATCTTGTGTCCTCTTCTCCTCCCACAGTTTTTGACCATTTTTTTCTGAAATTTTATCAGGATGTTCCCTATCATATGAAGTTGTGCACCTGCAATTTTCATCTTGATCCAGTCGCTAGGTTGGCGCTAAGGAAAAATTCTTAGTAGCCAAATTTGACGAAGATGATAATTTGTTTAGAGAATACGAAAAGCGGCTAAAAGGGTGTGGTATCCTTCCTTTTGCTGCAGGTCCAAACATTTCAAATCATGTTTGTCATGATTAGGCCTACTTACGATGTCCATTATGATGAGTAAGAAAGAAAACTGACTGTTTTAAATAAGAATCATGATTGGATGCATTGCAGCAAAAGGAAAGGCATATTTTTCATAGTTAAATGAAGAATGAAACACAAATTTAAATTTACACAATATTTATTACAGTCCTTTTCTTTTTCAGATCTTTATATATATACAATAGAAAAAAAAACAAAACAGCTAAACAGAAGAAAAAAGCTTATCTAGTTAAGCTTTGACATTGTTGTCTAAAAATAGCAATAAATAAACATGGAATTGAATTTTGTTGTATTTACAATACTCATAGTACTTTGATACTACAAGTACTTTGATTAAGTTCTCAAAGTACTTTGATTGTCTATTTACATGGATCCTTTCCAAACGGCAAATATTTTGACTGTTCTTATTGGAAAGCTGCTACAAACAAAACTATTCAAAGTATGATGTTGATCTCCCTAATCTTAACTATTTTGCCTTATTGAATTGTCCTGTTCGCCTGCACTTTTTAGCGGCCCAAATATCAAAAGCTCTTCCAAAATTAAAGTCATTCATTTTGTCTATGGAAGGTGTATCCACTGTCATCATCATCAGTGTGTTTACAGTCGACGTGTAAAGTCTGTTTCTTAGTTTCGTTTTCACTAGATTATACCTGGAAAATCCACGCTCACAGTCGGCACTAGATACAGGCAAAATCAAACACACTTTGATTAAATGACACACGTTTGGGTAGGAGGATACAATGTTTTGATTTATCAAAACCGATTCTGCCATTTCTCCGAATTTCATTTTTCTACAGTTATCAAACATGTAATGTCTGAACAGGCTCCATTCAACAAGCAATTCGTCCCCCTTGACAGACAACGGCGATCGACATTCATCACCGTAAAACTCCGATAGTTTGGAAATTTCTGTATTCCCGTATGAATGTAAATCATCGGAACATGACGGGAGTTTTGTGGGATCTAGAATGCTAAAACACGAGATTACCCCGCCGTCTTGATTGAAACGCTCGGACAAGTTTTGTAGTAGGGCGTCAATATATTTCTCCATGCTATTCTTGGACAATAAAACAAGGTCTGGGGTTGACTTGACCCTGTTTGTATTACCGTTCTTGCCAAATTCAAACCCACTCTCGTAGCTTTCTGGGAGTGAGTCCACAAATTGTTTTAGGAATGGACCTGGTTCATTTTTCATCGTTTTGATGGAGCTTATTGCTGCTCGCAGTTGACATGATAACTCGGACACAGTCAAATCCCTCCTTTGAAAAATTTTGCTTAAAATACACAAAACATTCAAAATATCCTTTAGCATATACGAAGTGTATAGAAACCGGTAATCAGTTATGAACTTTAAAAGTCCACTCGCCATTGGGTCACCATTTTCAGCACAGTCCATTTCAAGACAGGTCACTAGAGCATCGTAATTCTGAATAACAGAATCAACTGCTCCCTCAAACGATAACCATCTTGTATGGAATGTTTGTTGGAACTTTCTTTCCGCCATTTCGAATATTTGCTGAATCTTTTTCAGCTTAGATTGGTGTTTGGGCGAATAGTGGTAGTACTTGAAGATACTATTTATCATAGCCTGGTACTTTTTCAAATATGGGATACTGTCCGCAGACTGACCACTGGCGAGGGCCAGTCTGTGAGCTATACAGTGTATGCTCAACATCTTGTTGTTTTTCTGTTTGAGAAGTGTAGTGACACCTCCCCGTACACCTGTCATCACACTCGCTCCATCTGTAGTGACACAAGCAATGTTTTCCACTTTCAAATGCCTTGATTCCAAAACACGAATGATGGTTTCGCATAAACTCTTGGCGTTACATTCGTCGCCATTGATCTCTGTCACCTCCAGAAATTTTGTCTGAGTTTGTCCATTTAAACAATATCTTACATACAGAATAAGTGTCTTCTCCTTACTAACGTCCGTCGATTCGTCACAAATGACAGAGAAAACCCCGCTCTGTCTTATGTCGTCAAATAAATTTTGTCGTGCTACCTCTGCCATGGCATCTTGCATTTCTTTGACACTTTCGTGGTGTTCATAAGGAAGAGATTTGTCAGGCTTCATAAGACAACTGAATCTGGAGACATTGTGTGTGATGAGAAGTTTATTCAAGTCACTTATAGCGCTAGAAGGTTCATTTCTCCTCGCTAAATAGAAGAGATTTTTCATGAGCCCTTCCACGCCGTCTCTCTCTTTCTCCGCCGCCTTGATAGCAGCCGACTCTATACTAACATTTGCATTTTGTGCTGACAATGCAAATTTGTGATCACCAGTCAAGGCATGTTTCTTAATGGCATCTACCTTGAATTTGTCACAGCCAGATGTCCATATATTTGTCCGTCCGGCCCGCTCACACAGCGAACAAAACATCACCTGTTTATTTGCGTCGTATCTAAGATAGGGAAACTTTTCAACCCATTCCCTCTTGAATCTTCGATCACTCTTTTTACACAAGTCAGTCCGTGTCAAAGAATCAGTGTTCTGAGATTTCTCACAAACATAGTCTTCTGTGTTTTCCGATGTTTTCTGTCGTTTTTCGGGGTTCATAAACGCAAACAGCGACGGTTGACTGTCGAGCTTGCGCTTCTGGTTTAATTTTGACATCGCGCAAACGCAACAAATATCCCTGATAATTTATAGAATTAATATTTATGCAACTGATTAATTTAACAAAACAAAATGAAATTATGCTTTTTGACAAATTATATCGCCGTTTTATACATGCCGTGTCGATAACTCGGTTACTTAAATCGCCACGCCTATTTTTATGGATAATGCCAAACAGCCAATCAGAATCATTATCTACCCATCAATCACGCGCAATCGTCAATCAAGCGGATTAACACAGCTGGTCAATAGACACTTGTTAGGTCACACGCTGTGTGTGTAATTAGATCGCTAATCATAAATGCCAAAACGTGCATGTGTTTATTGTAACTGATGTGTTAATCCGGTCATAAATGTAATTATGGGCGTGTGGCAGGATATCTTATCGGAATTATTAGGATAACCCTTCATTTGCAGGTAAGATAGGCGACATTTTTTGTGATCGCCAGAATGGTTGATTTTGAAAATAATGATCGCCATTTGACGATTTTGATCGCCACTGGCGATTTTGGCGACCGGTAACGCTAACACAGCAGTCGTTAGTTTCAGAGTTATGCCACTTTGAAGTTTTTAAGGGGTGGGTGTGGGGGGGGGGTGGGGTGGACATAATCTTGTGTCCTCTTTCTCTCCCACAGTTTTTGACCAATTTTTCTGAAATTTTATCATGATGTTTCCTATCATATGAAGTTGTGCACCTGCAATTTTCATCTTGATCTAGTCATTAGTTTCAGAGTTATGCCACTTTGAAGTTTTTAATGAGGGGGGGGGGGAAGTAGTCAAAAGTTACAATTTCTTTTCCGTGTTCTAACTTGAGAACCGTTTGACCTAGGATCATGAAACTACACAGTTGTTGCCCATGACTAGTGGAGGTGCCCTATTGTTTTGGGGTCACCAAGGTCAAAGGTCAAGGTCACAGTTGGACTTTGTTTTAAATCCATTTCCATGTTCTAAGTCAAGAACATTTTGACCGATAGCACTTTTTCAGTGACAAGGCCCTAGTGGGGGTATTCGTCCGCTTTGCGACAGTTCTAGTTTTCATTGTCTGCATCCATTAAGTTGTTCAAAACAATTTGTGCCACTTGAGGTTAATGTAATATTTACTCTATTGCATTTAATGTATAATGTCAAACTTATAAAGAACTCTCCCAAAAGGAAATAGGCCGCGGCCATGGTGCAGTTGGTAGCACATCTGCCTTTCATTCGAGAGGTACCGGGTTCGATACCCGGCCGCGGCTAATACCCTTACTGACAAAAATGTCACCCATAAAGGGTTTGATATCGTGAACCTATGTGGGGGAGCAGCTGGAGGCTCGGTAAGGGTGTTGTAGTAGTACTGGTATGAGAAACAACAGGAATCCATGGTTAGGTGCTCCAGCCACTGCGATTTGACCTTAGTAGTTGAAAACGGCGTAAAACCCCAATAAACCAAACCCAAAAGGAAATAACATTTCTAGATGACCTTGGCAGTATTTCTATGATAGGTAAGTTATCTTCATCTCCTTTCAATGGACAACATTCTAATTTACCTGTAAACAGATCATAGCAATACTCTGAATGTGTCTTCTTCTTTAGTCAACAAATTCAGACAGAAATGTTTAATTGGCTTGTGATTGGTTGACCGATTATGCTGCATTGTGATTAGGAGGCATCTTGGAACATCTATCAGCCTGCAAATTCGTACAATTTGTCTTTTAAAATTGAGTAACAAAGGTTAATTATTTATAATTGCTACTCTATTTGTGTATTTCAGCCTCCACGAGGTATCTTGTTGTATGGTCCTCCTGGTACTGGTAAAACACTCATAGCTAGAGCTGTAGCTAATGAAACAGGAGCATTCTTCTTCCTTATTAATGGTGAGTTTGGTTATTTAATCAAGCAGAGCATGATGTGCTCAATAAAAATGTTCTACATTGAGGTACTTACGGGAATGTTTTTACTAGGGATGGTAACAAGTACCAATTTTACTAATCGAGTACTCGGTCACCCTTCCGATCGAGTACTCGAGTACTCGGATAGAAACGTCGTCTATTGGTTATAGTATCGGTGTTTTCCAGCATGTTCATCAGCGATTTATGCAGCATATCTTGGGTATAAATATCTCTTTAGATGACATTTTTTCTGTACTTTATTTGAGAAAAATGGACATTTGTTAGATATGTGGTGAGAATTACAGAAAGTGTCAAAATCTTTCCATTAAACTCATGAAAAATAAAAAAAAAGAAATCCGCAAGTTTGTTGTTGTTATTTATCTCAAAAGCGTTCGTAATATTTACGCATGTTGTGAGATATACACAAGCCACTATGTAGAATTGTTACACTTGAATTTATTTGCGTGTAATCGGGAGTGGTATTCTTCTTTTTAGCTCACCTGAGCACAAAGTGCTCAAGGTGAGTTATTGTGATCACTTTTTGTCCGTCGTCCGTCTGTCTGTCCGTCCGTCCGTCCGTCCGTCCGTCCACAATTTCGTGTTTACACTCTAGCATCTACAAATATAAGCCAATCTTGACCAAACTTGGTCAAAACATGTATGGCCATAAGGTTTCGGATGAGTTCGATTATGGGTCAGATCGAACTAGAAAGTCAGGAGTTATCTGCCCTTAAATGCGAAAAATACCTAGTTTTGACATTGTTTACACTCCAGCATCTACAATTATTGATCAATCAAGACAAATCTTTGACATAATGTTGCAGACCATAAGATCTCGGATGAGTTCGATTTTAAGTCTGATCTGACCAGAAAGACGAGAGTTATGTGCCCTTGAATTTGACAAAATTGCCATTTTCGGCTGTTTTTGACCTTGTTTACTCTCTAGAATCTACAATTATTCACCAATCAAGACAAAACTTGGACACAATGTTGGGGACCATGAGATCTCGGATGAGTTTGATTTTCAGTCTTATCTGATCAGAAAGTCGAGAGTTATGAGCCCTTGAATTTGACAAAATTGCCTTTTTTGACTGTTTTCGACCTTATTTACACTCTAGAATCTACAATTTTTGACCAATCAAGACAAATCTTGGACGCAATGTTGGAGACCATAAAAGATCTCAAATGAGTTTGATTTTCAATCTGATCTGACCAGAAAGATGAGAGTTATGTGCCCTTGAATTTGATAAAATTGCCATTTTCGTCTTATTTGACATTGTTTACACTCTAGAATCTACAATTATTTATCAATTAAGACAAAACTTGGACACAATGTTTAAGACCATGAGATCTTGGATGAGTTTGATTTTTAGTCCGATCTGATCAAAAAGTCTAGAGTTTTGTGTGCCGAGCCCGGATAGCTCAGTCGGTTACGTCAGAGTCTGTCAATCCAGGGGTCTTGAGTTCGAACCCCGGCTCGGCCAGTATCCATTCTGACATTTGACAAAAGTCATTTGTCTCTCACCAATGGGTGTGAATCATCTATGTGAGAGAGCAGCTGGAGGCTCGGTTTGGATATTGTGGTTGTACTGGTGCGAGAAATACCAGGAACCCACGGTTAGGTGCTCCAGCCGCCGCGATATGACCCTGGTAGTTGAAAACGGCGTAAAACCCCAATAAACTCAAACTAGAGTTTTGTGCCCTTGAATTAGACAAAATTGCTGTTTTCGGATGTTTTCGAACTTGTTTACACTCTAGAATCTACAATTATTGACCAATCAAGACAAATCTTGGACACAATGTTGGGTATCATAAGATCTCGGATTTCAGCCTGATCTTACCACAAAGTCGAGAGTTATGTGCCCTTGAATTTGATAAAATTGCCGTTTTCGGCTATTTTCGACCTTGTTTATACTCTAGAATCTACAATTATTGATCAATCAAGACAAGACTTGGACACAATGTTGGGGACCATGAGATCTCGGATAAGTTTGATTTTCAGTCTTATCTGATCGGAAAGTCGAGAGTTATGAGCCCTTTAAGGTTTACAGATCCTGAAAAAATCTACACTTTCTAGCCATACGAAATGCATCAAATTTTACACACTTGTAAATGCACTTCACATAAGATGATTCACCGTGTCGGATTTCAAGATTATGCTTCAAGAAGAAAATAATTTACAAATATTATTTTACTCTATTTCCATATGCAAGGGATGTAATTTTTAACATTTTTGTCAAATATTTCGATAAGTATGCATTTATTCAAAATTCTAAACCGTGCAAAATGCTTATGTTTGTATTTGGAATGAAAATATAACCCAGTTTAGGAATTATTTGCACTTTTCAAATTTCGCTTCTGGCTCTTTGGTGCTTTTGAGGGGTCGGATTCCTTAATTTGACAAAATTGCCGTTTTTTGACTGTTTTCGATCTTGTTTATACTCCAGAATCTACAATTATTTATCAAAAAAGACAAATCTTGGACACAGTGTTGAGTACCATATGATCTTGGATGAGTTCAATTTTACCTCATTGACCATAAGTTCGTTTTCAGTCTTAAAGTCATAAATATTTATTGAATTGAACAAAATGTTGCTCATATCGTTTTGGTTCAGGTGAGCGATATAGGACCATCATGGTCCTCTTGTTCGAAAAACAAATAGCAATAGAATGAAATCTTAACAATGATCCAATAATGGGCTGATCGAATATTGAATTAACCAATCAACTCTAAGGTAAATTTTACGGACGTCCAATTAAAATGCATCGCCCGAAGTCAGAGTAAAGATCGGCGAAGGTGCGAAAATTTATGGCATTATTTGACAGCGAGAACAACAGCTGTTGGCACTTGATTGCAAATTAGGACAAATTCGAGGGATTAGATAATCGGCGGACGACCAGGTGTTACATACTCTACCCTTTGCACGGTATAGTGTTGGAAAAGTTCATTTTTCTGCTAATAGTATTTTTCTTTCCGATTACTCGATTAGTGAAATTGGTAATCGATACTCGGACGTTCGATCGAGTACTCGATTAATCGGGTACTCGTTCCCATCCCTAGTTTTTACAGAAACATGTGCTGTATTCAGGAATAAAAAACAACAGCTTACTATGATTATTGGAACAAGCCTTTCCAACACAGTAATGAGTTTTGGCATCCACTAGAGACAATGTTTTGGAAAAGATTGGGTGAGGCAAAAAGAAAGAGAATGCTGATCAACATTTCCTCATTTTGTCTGAATATTTTTTGTGCTTAATCAACCAGTTAGTTGACTGCAGTAGCTTTCAAAGTGAATCTTTTATGTTTATAAAAAGATTTATTTTGTGTGAAGATAATAATTATCTGACGCTGATTTATTATTTTACAGGTCCAGAAATCATGAGCAAACTTGCAGGAGAATCAGAAAGTAATCTTAGAAAAGCATTTGAAGAGGCAGAAAAAAATTCACCAGCTATCATATTTATTGATGAGTTGGATGCCATTGCTCCAAAAAGAGAAAAGGTAAAGGGTTTCTTCAAACATTCAGATTTATCAGCAAAACTTAATGATTTGGACAGATTTTGAAAAGAAAGTATTGTGAGGACAGATGTACTTTAAATTCTAGGTTCTTTCTGTTAGCACAATTCTCACCTTGAGTGTTCCACCTTGACAATTCTGAAATTGGGATAAAACAGTTTGTAAAAGTGCTCTCTGAAAACATAATCAATTCCTATTTTACTGTCTTTTTGTTTGAACTGGTATTTGTTGCATAGTTTAATGGCAAGAGTTTATTGCTAAGAATGGAAAAGAAATCGAGATTGAAATTTACTATATATTTATGAATTTACACCATAAGTGTATCAAGAGATTCTTTGTTGCCTATTTTTAGACCCATGGTGAGGTAGAAAGAAGAATTGTATCACAGCTTCTAACATTGATGGATGGTCTAAAACAGAGATCTCATGTCATTGTGATGGCAGCCACAAACAGACCAAACAGTATAGATGCTGCACTTAGAAGATTTGGTGAGATACTGGCAGAAAAACACTTTCTTTATACTGTTACAAATTGAAAGCTGCTACAAATCACAAAACAAAAATTGATAAAGATAGGATTTGAGTGTAATAAAGTAAAGAAAATATTAAAAAGGAAAAAGAAAAATGCTGATTATCAGCATTTTCTTCTTCAGTCATGGCGAAGACCGTCGGACCTGCGGACCTGTCCGATGAAATTACACTGTCCGATATTTTTTTCCTTTCTGTCAGTCCAACTGTCCGACGCTAATTTTGAGGTTTGTTTGTATGAAAAGATCGACACTTTACTTAACAAGAACTAAGAATATAAATTAAAAGATAAATACCTTTTTTTTTCAATAATCCATGCTATAAATCAAGTGAATTTCCATCCCTGAACTAATGTGAGTCACCAAAAAAATGGGCCAGTCAAATACAAAGCGTGGGTAGAATCAGACATCAAAAGACTGTACCGCCGAAGTGTTGGGAAGTGTTGGCACCGGGCCAAAACATTGTGTGAGTTGACCCTTTTCTTTTTTGGATGAAACATAGATGCATCTGTTTACACTTGTCTTTTCTTTATTCAATATATTTGTGGATCTGTCTGCATTTCTAAAAAAACCTTGCCTACTAATTATGAAAAAAAGTTATCAGCAGCTGTCAGCTTGCTACCATAAAAGCCAAAACATTTTGGAATACTCATTACTCTATAGATGCAATTTTGATATAGACCTACAAAATGGTAGAAAAACTAAAAACAGGGGGAAGGGGGGAAGGTTAATAAAAGCATTCCAAATCCATGCCCTATGTTGTGTGTATTCATTTGAATAATCTGAAGATTGAAAATGTGTCTTCTGAACTTTCGGTCTGACAGAGTTTCATTCGGTCTGACAGATTATTTAGAATTGTCAGTCCGAATGTCTGACAAAAATTTCCAGGTCTTCGCCATGTCTGTTCTTTTGTCTGAACGTTTTCATTGAAAGTGTCTTTTTGGAATTGTTAAATGGGCTGGTGCAAAATTGTTGTGTGCTAATCCAGTATATTGATTTATATATTTCATAAAATTAGTCTTGGGGAAATATTTCCGATACTATTTGGCTGTTTTGCAACTGCATGTCTAGTCTTTGTAGACAATTTAGAACAAGATCAGCATAAATAACACAATCAATAATCAATATTACTTTGTCTCAAAGATACTTGATTCTGAGTTAATAGAGAAGCAACATTTACTTATAATTTTGTATTTAACAGAAATTTCATTTTGAATAATAATATCTTTTTGTACTCCTCCAAAGGTGATTGTAAATTGGTATCAGCTGTGTTTATTGTTGTCTGATGTCTCTCCTGTATGTCCATGTCTGGTTAATGCAACTACTAATTTTATGGATGGCTGTTCACTTAATGTTCTTAAGCCTTTCCTAAACAACAAATTCTAAGGGTGGTCCAATTTCAAAGCTGCTGCAGACAACTAAGTTAATGTAGCAAAATGTAAAAGTTGTGAATAATATAGCACAGAAAACATTGAGACAAAAGGAGAAATTGCTGGTTATCAGCAGTTTCTTCTTTTGTTTCAGTGTTTTCCCAAGCCTTTTCTATTAGGGAAATCAACCCAGGTCTTGTTTGGGAAACGGTTAATTTGGCATAAAGTGGAGAAGGATAAAGGAGGCATATTATGCTGCATCATGTAAATTGCAAAACAACCCTGCATATTTTGATTGTGGCACTGCTTACTCTTACAGGTCGATTTGACAGAGAAGTAGACATTGGCATTCCAGACGCTACAGGACGTCTTGAAATTCTCAGAATTCATACAAAGAACATGAAATTATCAGATGATGTTGATTTAGAACAGGTATTTGATCTGTTTATGCTTTTTGATCGAAGAATTTTGATTAGTGTACATGAACCTGAAGACTTAATGTTTGTCATGTTAAATTTAATATAGCAGGCAGTATAGAATAAGGCCAGACTGCATGTATGTGCAGGCTGGCCTTATTTTATTCTGTGTGTCAAAGCCACTGTAATATTCAAGGAACGGCATGACCAGGGTTATTTAAAACTTGCTTCCTTTGTAGGTTTTTGATGGCCCTTGAAAGATAAAGCTATGAAAGTTGTTGACTGTTCGTAAATATATTTTCTAGAGTGAGAGGTCATTTTCTGTATGGTCAGACTTTAGTCTAATCCTGCTTTTGAAAACTATGATTTTGTCTTGTCTATTTCTGACAAAATTTATGTTTGATAAGAAGCAGATATCAATAAAACTTCACACATTAATTTAATGATTAACCATCTCCCAAATGACTAAATTTTAGTTTATCCCAATCTGAGAATTGCTGACGACACCAAAGTGGGTGTTTATAAAGATGGGATTTATATGAAATATAAGAAAGAAAATACTGAGGTAAACGGAGAAAACGTGGATTATTACTAGTTTCTTCTTCTGATTCAATGTTTTCTCAAGCATTTGATATTAGGGGTGTCAAAACCAGGTCTTGTTGGAAAAGGGTTAAATTTAAGTTAGAAACTTTGTACTAAACCAAAACAAAAGGTAAAATTACATTTTGCCTATAATCTGAAGACTTCTTTACTTCTCTATTCTGTTTACAGGTTGCCTCAGAGACCCACGGTCATGTAGGAGCAGATTTAGCTGCGTTGTGTTCAGAAGCTGCTCTACAACAGATCCGAGAGAAGATGGACCTCATTGATCTGGAGGATGAACACATTGACGCTGAAGTGTTGGACTCGCTCGCTGTCAACATGGACGATTTCAGAGTAAGTAGCATCCATAGAAGCTTTGATTAAGGTAGTACTCCCCTAATGTAATTCATGCGACATCAGAATTTTTCATGCAATGTTGAATGCATTTGTTGCATATCCAAACCTATTTGGGCGACATTGTAAATATTCGGCGGTGGAACGTTCCACCGCCCAATGTTTACGACATTGGCCAAATAATTCTGATGTCACGTAACTCCAATAACGGGTGGACACATAAAACATTTAGAGAAAAGAAGAAAAAGCTTGCATTGTGTCCTAAGGAAGGAGATAAAAGAAATATGCATGCAGATTTGAATAAAGGGCAACAGACCTTTAGAACATTGACCTTGCTGTAAACAGGATTTATGTAAACTTATTTTAACCCATTACCACACATTGACTCTTTTTGTCTCTTCACAAGATAAATCCCTTAGAAAACATTGGAAAATGAAGAAATTGCTTGTAACAAGCAATTTCTTCATTTCCCACAATGTTTTCCACCCAAAGAGACAGGTCTAAAAATTACAAATTCCATTAACTTGAAATTGTCGTCTGCTGGATATTTCAATTTGGACCGCCCTAAAATTTTGTCGTTTGGTAATGGGTTAATGTAATATTCTGACCTAATATGATGGTACTTGTACATGAAGAAAGAACTCCAGTTTCTGTCCACTCATTATCATTTTTTGCCTAACCATGCATAGTACTATGTCAAAACAAAAGATGTAATAAAATGATTATAAATAGAATATCACTTGCAATTGGTCTATTGACCTGTTCAGATAATCTTACACAGACCTGTAGGCCTGTAGGAAGCAATTTCATATTGGGGGGCTAATGCCATTGTCATGAATATTGGGGGGGGGGGGGGGCTAATTAGGATTTTCCCCAAATTTTCAGTGTAAAATTAAGAAAATTTGGCATTTTTGGCCAACATTGGGGGCTCCCTGTTCCTACGGGCCTGTTATATTAGACCCACTTACCAATATTTATGTGTACTAATTTCAGTGGGCTCTAGGCAAGAGTAACCCGAGTGCCCTGAGAGAAACAGCTGTAGAAGTACCCACAGTTACCTGGGATGATGTGGGAGGTCTGGAAAATGTCAAGAGAGAATTACAGGAACTTGTACAGGTAGGGTATTAAACAAAAATATTTCAATATTCTAGATTTTAAGGTATTCTATTCATCATGAAATACTAAGCACTTTTTGCAACTTTGGGCGTCATCCGTGACAAAGGAAATTGACTATGGTATACCCTTGTCAATGTCTCAGTGACATCTGATGCAAGCGGCAATGGAAATAGATGAGGGATATCCTCATCAATTTAGGTTGCTACAGATGACGCCCATAGATGCAAAAAGTGTTTGGAATCTAATGATGGATGGAATACCATTAGTACCTGTTGTTGTTTTTGTTGTCATACTTGCTTTATTTTTGCAATAATTGCTCCTTTAAACAAATATATTCAGGATGAATTAGAGTTCTAAAGGGCTATCTGTTTCGATATGGGAGTTACCTACAAACGCTAGTAAAGCAGTATGCAAGAAATTGCTTACAAAGACATTGTAACAAATGAATATCCTAAGAATAAGAATCATCAATCAATCAAGTTACGAAAATTAATGTTTTATTATACGCCCGAAGGGTCGTATTATGTTATGGCCCCGGTCGTCCGTCCGTCCGTCTGTCCATCTGTTAGCAATTTCTTGTGTGCGCAAATCCTCCTACAGATTTGATCGGAATTTGATCAAACTTGCCACAATGATTCTCCTTGGTGTCTAGTTGTGCACACCGCTTACGGAATTCAGATAACTCTTTTCGTTCTTGAATTATCTGCCCTTGAATGAAAAAAATGGCCAATTTTACTGACAAGCCCCTCTCGGGCGTATATGCGCCGCTCTGCGAAGCTCTTGTAAATGGTTACAAATAGGACTACATATGTCTGTGGTTGTGAAGTTGGGTATGAAACTTGATGCAACTGAAATTATAAGGTAAATGACTGAAAGATTGCACCAATGGTGCAAATTATTTTTCTGTTCCATTCCAGTACCCTGTAGAACATCCAGAGAAGTTCTTGAAGTTTGGTATGACTCCATCAAAAGGTGTTTTGTTTTACGGACCCCCAGGTTGTGGTAAGACACTGTTGGCCAAGGCCATCGCCAACGAGTGTCAGGCTAACTTTATCTCTGTAAAGGGACCAGAAATGTTGACCATGTGGTTTGGTGAATCAGAGGCTAATGTCAGAGAAATCTTTGACAAGGTAAGTTCTAATAGCTGTGTAGTCTGATAAAAGTAGCAAAAAAAAATTGAATTGGTGTAATTATTTTGAACATGATACAGAAAAAATGAAAAAGAAACTAAAATAATTCTGTGTCAATGTTTCTGGTAAAAATTGAATGTCCCATCCAAAAATGGATTTGAAGGTCAACATTGGCCATAATAGGACAAAATTCAGAAAAAATCTTGTGAATCCATACATATTCTTGTTGTGAAGATTGCAAATGAGAAAAATAGTTGCCAGAAATTGAAAAAGTGAGTTTACTGGGACTGATAGTTATTGTACCAGAGCCATATGATGTGTATTTCTACAATTGCTGACTGTGTTTTCAGGCAAGATCAGCTGCCCCATGTGTGTTATTCTTTGACGAGTTGGATTCCATCGCCAAATCTCGAGGTGGAAACGCTGGAGATGGAGGTTAGTGTTCTATAATTTAAAATGGGTATGGGTAGGTTTGTGCGGGAATCAGTAGTTGGCACGACCACTGTATAAATGAATGCATATAACCAATGTAAATGCTATCATGTATTAATAAACCACTGTGTGATAACTGATAACCATTACTTCAATTTCAGCATTACACTTTACCACGCTTTAGAGAACTAGTATTTCCTTATTTTCCTGCTGCATTTGCTTAATATCATTTGATCAAGGCAAAGGTCTATTGCACCAAGTTGATCTGTCTCAACAACTTATTGATCATATGCAATCTTTTTCGTTTCTTGCTGATAACTCCTTAGATCTCTTCAGCGCAGTCTTTCTATGCAGAATTTAACACATTTGTTATTTTCCCCGTAGGTGGCGCTGCTGATCGAGTTATTAACCAGCTTCTTACAGAAATGGATGGTATGAATGCTAAAAAGAATGTATTTATTATTGGTGCAACCAACAGGTAAATGTCTGTCTTTAACCCATTCCCACACATTGACGCCTTTTGACACCCTTTTAGGTAATGACTTTGGAAAACATTGTGGAAAATGAAGAAATTGCTTGTGACAAGCAATTTCTTCATTTCCCACAATGTTTTCTATGTAAAAAGACCAAAAAATATTAAATTTCATTCACTTGAAATTGTTGTCTGCAACATCTTTGAATTTGGACCAGCCTAAAATTTTGCCGTATGCTAATGGGTTAATCATGCTTACTTACCCCAAACCTATTGATACATGCGAAAAAATGAACCGAGGTGAGAGCAAAAATGTCCGCCATTGTTGTTTTATTCTGATAAATCCTCCGAAATGTTTTTGTTATGCGTGACATCAGCAGAACGACGTTACGTCATTATTTGGCGCCAAAGGCGAACGTCTCTTATTCAACATAAGCCATTCAGAATTTTGCGGGCAAAGGGGAGTTGATTATTTTTAAAGTTCAAATCGAGCATAATTGAGTGCAAAGGCGGGCGGATATCGCACATGAATTTCCTGAATAATACATGTTTTTTGCCGATAACGGCCGGGTTTCTTCCCGATAATGAATGACTATAATGGCCCAAAAATAAACATTTTATGCATTAATCAGCTATATCATTCATTATTTATTTCTTCCAGACCAGATATCATAGATCCAGCCATATTGAGACCTGGTCGTCTTGATCAGCTGATTTATATTCCACTCCCAGATGAGAAATCCCGTATTGCAATCCTTAAAGCTAACATCAGAAAATCACCAGTTGCTCAGGTAATACATTACACTGTTGCATTCCTTAAAAAACATTATATGGTCCTTTCTCAAATGATGAAAAATTTGTTCTAATTTGATAGATGCTGCTGATGACAATATGGATGTAAATGAAAAGGGAAATTTTGTACATTTTAGCAAAGAAAATATTGAGGGAAAATAAGATATTGTGATTATCAGAGTTTTGAACTTTGGTACTCAGGCATATAGTGTATGGGTACTTTTCTGACATTTTCGTAGGCTCTGGACATGAGTTGGGCAGGATATCATCACTTTGGTCTTATTGTTGACCATACAGCCTTTTTCTTCAATGACGTTCTTTCAATCTGTAATGCTCTCTATTAGGGATTCAAGAGAAGTGTCAACAATTGCAAATTCCTTTTGTTGTAAAATATTGATTTAAGGTTTTGTATATTTCTAGGATGTAGATTTGGACTACTTGGCGAAGGTTACACATGGTTTCTCTGGTGCTGATTTAACTGAGATCTGTCAGAGAGCGTGTAAACTCGCCATCAGATTGTCTATAGAGGCTGAGATCAGACAGGAGAGACTCAGACAAGATAACCCAGATGCTGATATGGTAAGGGATGTTTGAATTTTCAAATTTGGCAAACTCTTTCAACTGATAGGGCCAACTCTTTCAACTGATACAGTATTTCAATAATAATTGATTTTCATTATATTGCACCTTTTTGTGTACCATATATGGAGGTCTGTATTAACATTATTTTGTAAGATGCAGTTTTCAAAACAACAAAATTTAGAGTGGTTAAATTTGAAAGAAGTTCTAGACAAGTATTTAAAGTTGATTTCACTTTGATATTTTTGGTATTTCATGGTAGAAATCCTTGAAGGAGATGAAGAAATTGCTCTTAACAAGCAATTTCTTCATTTACCACAAATGTTTTTGTAAGCCTTTTCTTTAACCCATTACCATACAGTGACGCCTTTTGGCTCCCCACAAGATAAACGCTTTAGAAAACATTGTGGAAAATGAAGAAATTGCTTGTGACAAGCAATTTCTTCATTTCCCACAATGTTTTCTATACAAAATGACCAAAAATGTAAAATTTTATTCACTTGAATTTGTTGTCTGCAACATATTTGAATTTGGACTAGTTTGAAATTTTGTCGTCTGGTAATGGGTTAAGGAGGCACCGAACAGTGTCATTGTGATGAATTGGTTAAGGTCATTTATTTGTTCATTGATTTCATCTTCACACTACAGGAGACAGAAGACTATGATCCAGTTCCAGAGATCACCCGAGCTCACTTTGAGGAGGCGATGAAGTTTGCGCGTAGATCTGTCAGTGATAATGATATCAGGAAGTATGAAATGTTTGCACAGACACTACAACAGAGCAGAGGATTCGGTGGTAACTTTAGGTGAGTGCACCATTAAACCTTTCCCAAACAAGACTTGGCCCCGGTTTCTCAAAAAAACTTACGTACGTTCTCAGACTCAAATCTGAGCACAAGAAATCCATGTGAACTTCAATCGAATACACTTCAACGTTGGAGAGTATTTGTTTGAAGTTGAGCATGTTCTCATGAGTATGTACCTAAGTTTTTTCGAGAAACTGGGGTCTGGTTTTGACATCCCCAATACGGAAGGGTTTGGGAAAACATTGAAACAAAAGAAGAAAATGCTGGTAACCAACATTTTCTCCTTTTGCCTCAATATTGTCAGAGCTACATTCTACACAAACAATATCTTTAATGACATTCATTTTGTTGTTTGAACCGGTTTTGAAATTTGAGTACCTCAAATGTGTTGTTTGGGAAAGGATTAACATGTTGAATATTTTTCCAGAATCTAATCGATCATCAGTCTTTCAAAATTTTGATCAAATGTTCAAATGACTTAGTCACTGGTCTACAACATACTCGGATACTGATTTCATTATTTTTCTCATGGAGACTAAAGATACCTGAGATTGTCTGGCAAAGCTTTTGATTGAAGAAAACAAAGTTTTTGATTGTCGATAATTCTAAAACTTTTGGGGTGGATATTGCAATAATTAACCCCGTCATGATGAAGAGGGTAGTTAGACTGCACACGCATGTAAGATGACTTTGCTTTGTGCCGTCTACCAAAGTTTATATAGTTTCCTGGGGCCGGGTCAGTATGACGGCATGACAATGCCAAAAGGAGTCTTCGGTAACAAAATTTTCATGTGGGGAAAAAAACACTTCCAGAAAAGGTAAATGATGACTGCACTGATTAGTGGAATTTACATTTTCAGAGATATGGAATTGCATGTATTAACCTGTTCCAAAACAAGACTGGTTTTTGCTGTCAATAATAGAAAAAAGGCTATAGAAATCTGAAAATATTGAAGCAAAAGAGGAAAATGCTGATGAATTATAAGATATAAACAATTTTAGATCTATTATTAATTAGCAGTGATACTAGTAATAAGGACATTTCAACTAATTAACACTAGCATCTACAGTTATAGCCCAATCAAGACAAAAGTTTAACACAATGTTGGTGACTAAAGATCTCACATAAGTTTGATTTTCAGCATAATCTGACTACTTCGTGAGTTTTCTGCCCTTGAATTTGACAAAATTGCCGCTTTCAATTTTGTTTTCATTATAACAACCACAAATATTGACCAATCAAAACAAAACCTAGCAACAATTTTAGCATGGTTCGCACAGGTCTTGAAAAACCCTTGAATTTGAAATTGGCCTTATAAAACCCTTGAAAATGGATGTTAGCCTTGTAAAACCCTTAAAAATCAAGTCTGAGTCCTTAAAAAGCCCTTAAATTTTATTTCTCTATTGTTTTGACTTGGGTAAATTGGGCGAGTATCAAATATGTTCAATGCTTATCTGTTGCAAAGATTTTGACTTTACCAATGTCTGTGGTGTTGCATCAAATTCAAAAACAGACAATGAAATTGATAATGTTTACACTGATTGAATAATCATTGTCCAACTATCTGAGACTTAGTTTTTTGCAATATGATTGTTTCATAGTAACTTTGGTATAAAGTGTGTGAAAACCGATAGACAAACCATTTTTGTGCTTACATTATTGAATGTTAGTAGCCCTTGAATTTTAATGGTAAGTCCTTAAAAAACCCTTAAAAAGTCCTTGAATGTTTTCATCAAAAATTTGTATGAACCATGTTTAGTGATATAAGATCTTGGATAAGTTTGGCTTCCAGTCTGATCAAGCTTGAAAAACCAGAATTATGTTGCCTTGATTTCACTCACAGCCACAAGTACTGACCAACCAAACACAAACTTGGAAACAATGATGATGACTTTAAGACACAATGTTGATGACCACAAGGATATCAATGAGTACCTTTTACAGCTTGATCAGAACTTCATATTCTGAGTTATGTACCCTTGAATTCGACAATTTGCCCTTTTCGACTTTGTTTCCACTGTTACAGTCACAAATATTAACCAATCAAGACAAAAAGTAGATAAAATGTTGTTGATCATAACATCTTGCATGAATGCAATTTTCAGCTTGATCATAATCTCATTTCTTGAATCATGTGCCCTTGAATTTGGCAATATTGGGGTGTTCACGCTATTTGGGTTCATGTGAGGGATTAAAGGCCATCATGGTCTGATTTATTGATTAACCAACTGAAAGAAATAAATTTTTTCAAGTTAACAAATCCGTATTCAGTCCCATTTGTAACAGGCTCTACTTTAGACCCTCTCTAAACAAGCCCTTTATTATATAACTCCTATTGTTGGGGCAAGATCGTATGACACATGTTTACTTTTTGTTCAAATGTAAACAAAACATTTATCGATAAAACGCAGAAAACTCGGAACAGTGAACAGACCGCTCTATCACTGTACCTAAATCTGCGTCACTACTTATAAAGAATTTATTCATCTTTTATACAACACTGTTTTGTTTACATTTGTACAAAATGTAAATATGTGCCATACGATCTTGCCCCAACAATAATTGACCAAACGCCGACTGTCAATCAAAAACACCGATTAGCCAATGGACGATCAGAAAAATGTCACGCCCCAATAGTTCTTCGTTGCACGTGTTATTGTATCGATTTAGCAACTGACAATCAAAACAATCAACATGCCAATGGCAAAGAATTTTGTGCTAACAATAGACTAGGTTTACCGTTATGTTTTGATAAACCGTCGGTGTTGTTACAAAATCTTGTAACTACGGCTTAAATCAAGCCGTAGTTACGAGATTTTATAACAACACCTACGAAATACTATTTTTTTTGTCCGAATTTACGTCACGAATAACTGGATAAAATTTTTCCGTATTAACGATCACATCCCCATTGTTTCAGTCATGGCGAAGACCGTAGGACCGGCAGACATGTCTAATGAAAATTCACTCGGTCTGATGATTTTTTGGCTACGGTCAGTCCCACTGTCTGACATAAATTTTGATCTGTAAGATAGTGGATTATAGTTCGGTCTGACAAAATTTCATTCAGTCTGACAGATTATTTGGTACTGTCAGACCGAATGTCTGACAAAGATTTCTGGCTCTTGGCCATGTCTGTTGTTTGTCTTAAATTCTATGTTGGGCGGAGCGATCTGTCGATTGGCGTTTGGTCAATTAAAAAGCTTTTGTTATACTTAGCATTTTTTTCTTGTCTCTTTAATTTTTTCTATTGTACGGCAAATTCTTTTTTTCTGAAGTATTTATTTTGTTTTCTTCAACATCTTTATAAATGTAACAATTCAAAGTTTTGTTGTTTGGGAAAGGGTTAATATGGACTTTAAAAAGAAAAACAAATAAGAAACGAAAAAGATATAAAAGATACATCATATTTTGCATTTTACACACAAAATTTTAAAACCATGGTAAAACCTCAAAGAAGTTTTAAATCTACCTTTTGTTAAAAATCTCGTAAAAGTCATGTTAGGTTTGTTGATTTGAATACAGGATTGTAAATTAGGTGACATGATTAATGTTTATAACTGCTACTTATCTTTAACCCTTTTCTAAACCGCAAAACTTTTAGGTTGGTCCAAATTGAAAGTTGTTGCAGAAGACAAATATGGTATTGGTGTACATAATAGCACAGAAAATATCGGCGGAAAAGTAGAAAATAGTGTCAATCAGCATTTTCTTCTTTTCCTTCAATATTTTCTAGCCTTCTCTCCTTCCAGCATGTCAAGACCTAGTCTTGGTTTGGAAAGGATTTATGTGTGTACTTCTATTATAAAAATTAGGCAAGCTCTGGAAAAAGAGCCCTTATTATACCCCCCACCTACGAAGTAGAGGGGGGTATATTGGTTTCACCATGTCTGTCTGTCTTTCGGTCCGTCCGTCCATCCGTCAATCCGTCCATCCGTCCGTCTGTCCAGTCGTCCGTCCGTAGACTTTTTAGTTTCCGTGCTCTAACTCAAGAACGGTTTGACCTAGGATCATGAAAGTTTACACAGTTGTTGCCCTTGACCCAAGGAGGTGCCCTATCGTTTTTGGGTCACCAAGGTCAAAGGTCAAGGTCACAATCGGACTTTGTTTAAAATCCGTTTCCGTGCTCCAAGTCAAGAACCAGTTGACCTAGGATCATGAAACTTTACACAATTGTTGCCCATGACCCAAGGAGGTGCCCTATTGTTTTTGGATCACCAAGGTCAAAGGTCAAGGTCACAATCGGACTTTGTTTAAAATCCGTTTCCGTGCTCTATGTCAAGAACCGGTTGACCTAGGATCATGAAACTTTACACAGTTGTTGCCCATGACCCAAGGAGGTGCCCTATTGTTTTTGGGTCACCAAGGTCAAAGGTCAAGGTCAAAATCGGACTTTGTTTAAAATCCGTTTCCATGCTCTAAGTCAAGAACCGGTTGACCTAGGATCATGAAACTGTACACAGTTGTTGCCCTTGACCCAAGGAGGTGCCCTATTGTTTTTGGGTCACCAAGGTCAAAGGTCAAGGTCACAATCGGACTTTGTCCAAAATCTGTTTCTGTGCTCTAAGTCAAGAACCGGTTGACCTAGGATCATGAAACTTTACACAGTTGTTGCCCATGACCCAAGGAGGTGCTATATTGTTTTTGGGTCACCAAGGTCAAAGGTCAAGGTCACAATCGGACTTTGTTTAAAATCCGTTTCCGTGCTCTAAGTCAAGAATCGGTTGACCTAGGATCATGAAACTTTACACAGTTGTTGCCCATGACCCAAGGAGGTGCCCTATTGTTTTTGGGTCACCAAGGTCAAAGGTCAAGGTCACAATCTGACTTTGTTTAAAATCCATTTCCGTGCTCTAAGTCAAGAGCCGGTTGACCTGCAGCACTTTTTCAGTGACAAGGCGCTAGTGGGGGGTATTTGTCCGCTTTGCGACAGTTCTAGTTGCATCAGAGACCAATATGGATTCAGATCAGGATGGGCCGGCCTATGCACAGTCTGATCAAGATCCATATTATTTTCTGACAGTTGCTTCATGTCATAAAGAAACTAGATACATAACACCAACAGTTTGAATCTTAACCCATTACCAAATGGCAATATTTTAGACTGGTCCAAATTCAAAGTGTTGCAGACGACAATATCAAGTGAATTTTACATATTTTGGTCTTTCTTGGTAGAAAACATTGTGGAAAATGAAGAAATTGCTTGTCACAAGCAATTTCTTCATTTGTCAAAATGTTTTCTAAAGCCTTTATCTTTTTGGGAGTCAAAAAGAATCAATGTGTGGTAATAGATTAATCAGTCTCTGTGAATTCCCATGTTGATCTAGATGTGTTTTATTCTCATGTCATAAAGGCCCTTTTCCATGTTGCGCCTTAATGTTGTTGACAAGTGATGAATTGAAGCCTGTAATTGATTTTACGACATTCCATTAATGTCAACAGACTGAACTGCTTCATTATCTTATTTGTAGACATTTCTTTGAAGAAAAAAGATCATGCTAGAATGCAGATAATTAACCCTTTCCCAAATTATAACATTTTTCACTAGGTCAAACTGATTTTGTTGTTGACTACAAAATTATTGTAAATTCATTTATGACATATTACTTATCACATCATTTTGGAAGTATTTATTTAATTGTAAGGTTAATCCATTATTGAATTATTGTAAATTCATTTATGACATATTACTTATCACATCATTTTGGAAGTATTTATTTAATTGTAAGGTTAATCCATAACTAAATGCAAAATTTTACGTTTATAAGCTCAAATTAGTGTCAAATGAAATAAAATATCAAGTGAAGAAATTAGTTTAAGAAGAAGACTTTAATTTGCAAGATTAAAAATGGGAAAACAATTAATTTTTAACAGATAATGATCATAACCATCATGTTCTCCTTTTGCTTCAAATTGTTTTGTGCTA
This sequence comes from Fragum sueziense, assembly GCA_963680895.1. NCBI lineage: Eukaryota > Metazoa > Mollusca > Bivalvia > Cardiida > Cardiidae > Fragum > Fragum sueziense. The sequence continues at coordinate 71,110,102 of OY804594.1, read as the reverse complement.
TACTGCGCATAAACCCTTTCTTAACCCTTTCCCAAACGACAAAATTTTAGGATGATCCGCTTCAAAAACTGCCACAAATGACAAAATAGATGTTATTAAAGATAGGATTTGTGTAAAATATTGCACAGAAAATATTGAGACAAAAGGAGAAACTGCTGGTTATAAGCAGTTTCTTCTTTTGTTTCAATGTTTTCCCAAGCCGTTTCTATTAGAGACGTGAAAACCCGGCCTTGTTTGGGAAAGGGTTAAATCAAAATCGATGTTGTTGTCAACAACAGCTTTCAAATTGGAACTAATTAATCTGAAATTTTCGTTGTTTTTGAAAGTGTTGAAGGTTACATAACCATTGACTGCAACTTGGCAATATCATTTTGAGTAACCTCCCTTTACTGTATTTGACATGTTTATGAATGACAGTTAGTGTTTGTTTGTGGGAGGTCTCCAGATGTAAGGCATAATTGTCATGGTCCTGGCTCTACCTCATCTACATATATAACTTTGATGTTATTGCGAAACCTTGTAACTACAGCTTGATTAAAGCTGTAGTTACGAGGTTTAGCAATAACACAGACAAAATGTTTGTGTGTAGTACAATCATGTAGGCTGATGGAAAGTGTGTAATTTGGATTAAAAGGCCTTTTGAAATTACATATTTTATTGACCCAGACTGTAAAACGTTGTCATGAATTGTGCTCTATCTTCCTTGCTTACATGTATTTGTTACACCATGTAAAGAGTGGGGAAAAGTATCGCAATATTATGCATATTGAATGTGGGGAAAAGCTGAAAAAAGAATTTATTATTTGTACAAAAGGTGCCGTACTGGTCAGGCATTACAGTCTTAACTATTTCCCTACCAGCACATTAATTGGACTGTCCATATTTAAAGCTTAACTGCTGCAGACGACAAAAGGGATAAGGATGAAAGTTGGATCTGAGCAAAACATAGCAGAGAAAATATTGATGCAAAAGAACAAATTGCTGATTTAATATCAGCATTTTCTTTTGTCTCTGTGTTGTCTCAAGCTGTTTGGGGACATCAAAACCAGGTCTTGTTTGAAAAGGGTTTTACAGACTGACAAAAACTCACACTATTCTATTCCCTCTGTATGAGGTATCCCTGCCACTATTATAAAGCCCATCTTTTTGCCATATTTATCTCATCATCTACAAATGCTTTCAGTTTGAACAAATCTTGAGATTGTATAGTGAGCTATAGAAGTCAAATGTGACTGCCAAGTTGCATATCAGCACAGTGATGGATCGCCTCACAAAATTTATGTTCTTCATCACCTGCATAGTTTAGTGAAAGTTAACAAATGTAGGCTTTGTGATTCTGCTGTATTTTTGTTGTCTTTTTTGGACAAAAAAGACAACAAAAATGCAACAGAATTACAAAGCTGGTTTTGTAAACTCAATGTACAGGATATGAATCTTTTGTCAATTTTGTAAAAGATGAAATTCCTTGAAAATATTCCCTTTGATATGAAGTCTGGTGTATTTTTGAAGCCTTTTTCAAACAGCAAACTTTTAGAATCTGTCTGTCTGTCGGAGGTGAACATGAAAACTTAACACAGGCATTGGTGTTTCACAAACATATCTTGTTTGCTTGTTATTTGAGCATTTTCTTCTTATACTTTGTTTTCTGACACTGTCTCTTATGAGCCATCCACTCAGGTATTTAACCCCCTCCCAAACGACAAAATTCTATGGTGATCTACTTCAAAAACTGCCACAAATGACAAAATGGAAGTTATTCAAGATAGATTTTGTGTAAAATATGGCAAAGAAAATATTGAAACAAAAGGAGAAACTGCTGGTTATCAGCAGTTTCTTCTTTTGTCTCAATGTTTTCCTAGGCATTTTCTATTCGAGACATCAAAACCAGGTCTTGTTTGGGAAAGGGTTAAAGGCAATGCTTTAATCCATTACCACATAATGACACCTTTTGACGCTCAAAAAGATAAAGGCTTTGGAAAATATTGTGGAAAATTGAATTCATTGACTCGAAATTATCGTCTGCAACATCATTTAAGTTGGACCACTCTAAACATTCACCGTTTTGAATTTCTTTAAGTTTTCTGTTGTTTGTATTTCCAGGTTCCCGGGTCAAGGCGGAGGTCAGGGACCCAACCAAGGTCGTCCAGGTGGTGGTGGCAACTTCGAGGACGGAGATGACGATCTCTACAGCTAACTTACAGACAAATTATATATAACAAAACAGAGCTAAAGAGAAGTGGGGGTGAAGACATGCTAACTTTGTTATTCAATTCAAGACCTTATGTAGTGGGTACTCAAGAGACAAGATAATTCTAATGAGTACCCATAAGATAGGGTTTGATGAACTATAAATGAAAATTGCATTTTTAAAAGCCATCACCCCCTCTTATCAGTAGCTCTGAAAAAACATTCATTATTTTCTCACACACACATTTTTACTGCAATTTTTTGTTTTTCTCATGATCATATACATGTAATGTGAACAAGACTTTAATCTTTAATGCTACATTTTACGGCAAACCAAAAGGACAAAACTATTGCAAATAAATATAGGAGTATAATCATTTGCAATAGTATTGGACTTACCCATTGAAATATGTTTCAACTACCTATATAATTTAACATACATTTTGGATCAGATTTATGAAAGTTAAAACATGTTATAAGATTTTTAACACAATGCGTCTTTTCTTCCAGACCTTGTAACTACAGCTGAAGACCAGCTAATTTTATGAGGCTTTTAAAGAAAAGCGATGATAAACTATTCTCAGATATAAGTCATTGTAGATTTCATGTCACACATGTTTATATGTCGATAATGTGGGTCATTTTCCAAATTTGTTTAACAAATACTTTGTGCAGGATATTGTGGGTTTAAAGATTTGTTTCATTATTGGTTTATTCTACACATTTGGTTTGAAGGGCTTTCTTTATTCTAGTTTCTCGAAGCCATCAAAACTGGTATCTATAGTGATAAGATGGCATGTTATGTACACATGTTTATGGATTCAGACAGATTTAGGGCTTAGATCAGGACTATCGGAAACTGAATACACTTTTGAGTTTGTGCAAAATTGTTCTAAGTGCATACCAAACGCTGTTACAACATTCTTGTGTCAATACTTAAACTAATACATATTTGTTTTGGAGTGAAATGGTACAATTCTAAGCATCATCCATTTGAATGGAAACATCTGCACTTTGAATATAAATAATTTACTTACTGAACAAAAACATACAAGCATTATAGAGTAAGATCAGACTGCACATATTTGTAGGCTGACCTTGTCCTATGCTGCCTGCCAAAGGGATAAAAGTATTTCAGGATCAGCATAATGGGGGATAATTAACCCTTTTCCAAACAATAAATTTTCAGGGTGCTCCAATTTGAAAGATGCCACAGACAAAAAATTAAGTTTGAAAACCATTGGATTTGGGAAAAATATTGCATTGAAAATATTGAGGCAAAAGAAGAAACTGCTGGTTATCAGCAGTTTCTTCTTTTGCCTTAATGTTTTCCCTATTAGGGATGTCAAAACCAGGTCTTGTTTGGGAAAGGGTTAAGTAGGAAGGCCTGCTTCTCAAGAAAATCTGCTGACCCCCAAAGAAGAAAGATTGACCATATACTTCTATTTTCACTCTGTTTTTATACCCCCCACAACAAAGTTATGGGGGGGTATACTGGATTCAGGTTGTCCGTCTGTCCGTCCGTCTGTCCGTCTGTCTGTCCGTCCGTCCGTCTGTCCGTCCGTCCGTGGACATAATTTTGTGTCCTCTTCTCCTCCCACAGTTTTTGGCCGATTTTGCTGAAATTTTAGCAGGTTGTTTCCTATCATATGAAGTTGTGCACCTGCAATTTTCATCTTGATCCAGGCAGTAGTTTCAGAGTTATGCCACTTTGAACTTTAGCACTTTTTCAGTGACAACGCGCTAGTGGGGGGTATTTGTCCGCTTTGTGACAGTTCTAGTTGGTTTTGTTAATGTGTAGATGTATTGGGATAGCTAAAATACTTGATACAATTTGTCACTCTAGTGGTGTATGAATAATGTTGTATAATAAACGTTTATTACAAGACTTACATAAGTAGGTGTTTATCACCTCAAAACTTAGAAATAAAGTAACATCATGGCTCTCTATTGATCCATAGAGACTGTTGTGTCATAGAAAAAAAAATTGGTTGCAATAAATCTGAAACAGAGATGCTGTCACTTCACAGTGAAAATGAAAATAATTCATGCACTATGACAATTTCAGATGATTATTATTTCAAGCTGGAAAAAAGACCAAGATTAAAATAAGCTGCAATATATAATGTGTTAAAAGGGATATAATGATATTTGAGATCACCTTAGAACACAATAGAATCATCTGCAAGCTAGCACAGTCTAACAAGGATCCATGCTGTTCTCTTATAGTTGCTTCAGTTACATGGTGTAAGTGAGGGTTATTCGTCTGGCGACAGTTCCACTCTGTCTTGTAAAAACAGCCATAACATTCTAGGATCAGCAATGCAAGAGTGTCATGGTGTTACTTTATTATCTGTCTATACTTGGACCTGATAACTTATTTATCTATTTTGTGAAATTGTATCAATAAAAGTGCTGCAGACAGGAATCACTTTGTGTTGTTGATTGTCATGCTTATACATCAAGCCATTATGGACATACAGTTGACACTCGTTGTGTCGAAGTCAGAGGGGCCGTCAAAATACCTCGACATATCCGGAATTCGACTCATCCGATTTTATTTATTTTTCGATGAAAACGTTATTTAACCATTTTTGATTGGCATCGTATGTGTCCATGATTGAAATATGGTAGGAAAAGGAAAGAAATTGCTCGAAACGAGCAATTTCTTTCCTTTTCCTACTAAATTTCAATGGCTGTATTTGTTTCAGAATTATCTTGATTAAACATTTTGATATCCACATGTTGAGGACGGGACAAGATTTTAACTTCGACTTAAGCAGAATTTCGACTTATCCGATGTCGAGATAACGAGTGTCGACTGTATTGTATTACAACTGACTGATTGTAAGCCATGCCATATTTGAAGGAGGCCATTATGAAGCATTCCAACATTAACACCAAATTGGACAAGACCTTGCCTAGAAAGTTCATTTATGGGTACAGACCAAATCTCTTTAGCCCCTTCCCAAACATACACTGATATTGATGCCTTTAATAGGAAAGGCTTGGGGAAACATTGAGACAAAAAGAAAAATCTGAAAGTTAGCATTTTTTATTGTCTCAATATTTTCTGTTTGACAAAAGTCAATAATCTTTCAATGATGGATTTGAATCATGTAAGTGAGAGAGCAGCTTGATGCTCGGATTGAAGCTTGTGGTAATAGTGCTGGGGGAAATGCCTGGAATCTGTCACAGTGTGGTTAGGTGCTCCAGCAACGCGGTATGACCAAAGTTTGGGAAAGGGTTAACTTTGAGTAGATTCCATGAACAATGTCGTTAATTGCCATTGTATTGATACAATGGGCTGATCCTCAATGCCTAAGTCTGTACCATCAGAGTCATCGGAGTCAATCCAGGGGGGCGTGATTCTGACATTTGACAAAAATGTCCATCACCAATGGGTGTGAATCATCTATGTAAGAGAGCAGCTGGAGGCTCAGTTTGGATATTGTGGTAGAAAAATACCTGGAATCCCTGGTTAGGTGCTCCAGCCACAGTGATACAACCATAGATGAAAGGGGCATTAAACCCCCAATTAATAGATACAATGGACCTCTGACAATTACACCCCCCACCTACGAAGTAGAGGGGGGTTTATTGGTTTTGCCTTGTCTGTCCGACTGTCCATACATTCAACCATCTGCCCAAGCTCGTTTCCGTGAACTAACTAGAAAAACGTTTTTCGTAGGCTCCTATCAATCTTCACGACCAAAAGATATATGAACTGGTGCTATTAATAAAAATCATAAAACTTCAATGATTAGTTATTACCTATAGATATGTGCTAAAAAATGAACCAATACTGTTACACCAATTCAACTGAAAAGGAAGAAATGCTGATGCCTCCATAACATTTTATATCTCATGGGATTGCTTTCTTGCAGTGGTTACACACCAGACTTACAACACAGGGGTTACTGATTCCAGATACGTCTGTCTTGGGTGATGCTTAAAACGGAGGTCCTGTCCTTAGCTGTGGAGTGGGATGCAAACTGCAATGGAACTAACTCTTTGGATGGATTTCTTGTACTTGATTTCTAACTCGGTGATTGTTCATGGTGGTTCCAATGTAGACCATTCTGCAATTTGAGTAGACATAAATTTTGACTGTACGATTTGACCCTTTCCCAAACTGGGAATGTTTTGATGTCCTAATTAGAAAGGAATTGAGAAATCATTGAGGCACAAGAAGAAAATGCTGATAATCTGCATTTTCTCCTTTTGCCTCAATATTTTCTAAGCTACATAGTACAAGGATTTAAAGTTGAGTTGGACATACAACAGCATTCTTGCAATCTTGTATTCCAACTGAGAAACATTCACAACATAACATTCTGAAGTGAAAGGAAAAGTCTATAAATTTTCTGAGATGGTTAAGTTGTTGACTATAATATTCTCCTGACTTGTGGCATTTCAGCTCAAAATATGTTATGGCCCATTACCAGTATTTACATTTCTAGACATTTATTTATCTCAAGATTCACCCTTGTTTATAAAATGGAATAAAAATGTACGGCACATTCCGAAGTACTTAAAACTTGCATAACAAAGATAAAAGCTTTCACTTTTATTCAATGCCTGATAATATTACAATAATGCTTGATTTTTAGGCTTTGCTCTAATTTATAGGGCAAAGCTTGACATCTCAGCCGGTATATTGTGAACAGAATCCATGGATCTCACTTTGTATGGGTTCAAATCTTGGTTAGGCCAGTGCCCATTCTGGCAATGTCTGGCAGTCTCTGGCGGATTTAATGCATCTATTAAGATGAAAACAAAACTTGACAGTACAATCCTTTCACCTATAGAAAAATCTCTGATGAAAGAGCAGCTGCTGGCTCTGATTTGGTTTCAATTTCTCTTTGGAAATGCCCTGATAATGATGATTAGGTGCACCAGCCTCTATATTTGTGGAACATGCCATTATATTTCATGCGAACTCACTGTGCACTGGCATTGTGCATTTCCTAAATATTTCAGTCAAACATAGTCTTTGACCCTTGGTAAACGATTTGATTTATTGGGGTCTTACGCCATTTTCAACTGCTATGGTCATTATCGCTGAGGCGGGAGCACCTAACCATGGATTCCTGTCATTTCTCATACCAACACTACCACAACATCCTAACCGAGCCTACAGCTGCTCCCCCAAATAGATTAAAGATTATCAAACCATTGTTGGGTGACATTTTTGTCAGAAAGGATATTTGCCGCTGCTGTGGATCCAGCTGGGGACCTCTCAAGTGAAAGGCAGATACGCTACCAACGGCGCTATGGCTGCCGCCTAATCCCTTGGTAAACAAATGTGGGGTGGGTAAAAATGCAGCATTTATTCTTTTCCCTCAAAGTTTTTATCGAATATTGATCAGTCTAGGATTTAGTCCCCTTGTGGAGGATGAGTTTAACCTTCCCAAACAAAACCTGGTTTTGACTTCTATATCATAAATAGGTTAGGAAAACATTGAGGGAAAAGAAGAAAATGCTGATTAACAGCATTTTCTGCTATTGCCTCAATATTTTCATGCTATATTGTACAGAAATCTTATCTGTATCAACATTCATTTTGTCGTCTGCAGACGCTCTTAAATTGTACCATCCTAACATTTGTCGTTTGTGAAAGGGTTAATTGCTATTCATCCTAGGTGGTCTGTGTTTTAATGTGACCTATGTGAATTTACTGAGGCATATTGTGACAGGTTTCATTGACCCCACTGACCTTCATTGTCTTCTCTTTACGACCCTTTCCCAAACGGTCACATTTTAGGGTGATCCAATTTGAAAGGCGAAGCAGACGGCAAAATTGATGTAAATAGAGATCGAATATGTGTGTAATAGAACATAGAAAATATTGAGGCAAAAAGGAGAAAATGCTGATTATCAACATTTTCTGCTTTTGTCTCAATATTTTCCTCCGCCTTTTCAATTAGGTGCGCCAAACCTAGGTCTTGTTTGGTAAAGGATTAAGCCTTTCCCAAACGACAACATTTTAGGTTGATCCACTTCAAAAACTGCAGCAAATAACAAAATGGAGATTATCAAAGATAGAATTTGTGTTAAATATGGTATAGAAAATATTGAGACAAAAGGAGAAACTGATGGTTATCAGCAGTTTCTTTTGTTTCAATATTTTCCCAAGCTTTTTCTATCAGGGACGTCAAAACCAGGTCTTGTTTGGGAAAGGGTTAAATGACTTCACCAGCCGAGAAAAGACTGGTTAGACTGGTCCAAATTGAGAGCTGTAGTTGCAGACGCATGCTTGTTGACAGTTTTCATTGACCCCACTGACCGGATATTGTCTTCTCTTTACAGCCCTTTACCTAGACACAAAATATTACACTGGTCCAAATTGTGTGTAGCTCGTGATAAATGATCTAGCAGAGCAACTCTCGCCAAGAGCTAGAAAAATTAATGCTCTGCCATGTCATTTATCGTCACAGAAGAGAAGAACATTAGTTGTCCGTGGACAACGTAGCTCGCCTGTAAGGGAGCTTGTCACAAAAACAGCTAATCTTTAAAAGTAGGTTAAACTCCAAGGTCAAGGTCACAAGGTCAAGGGTCATGGTCACAAATGAAAGGTCTTGGCAGGAGGTATCCATGTGTGAAATATCAAGGCTCTATCAATACTAGTTAGTGCATGAGATACAGGCCAGGTTAAAGTTTTTCAAAAGTAGGTCAAACTCCAAGGTCAAGGTCACTAGGTCAAAGGTCATGGTCCCAAATGAAAGGTCTTGTTGAGATGAACCATGTATGAAATATCAAGGCTGTATCTCTAATAGTGCCTGAGATATAGACCAGGTTAAAGTTTTTCAAGTGAAGACGCGACAGGGCGGTACGCGATGCCGACACTAGGGCTGTGACATTAGCTCTCCGTACATAAAGTCTCGGCTCGCTAAAAAGGAATTTGTTACTCAAAATGGAAATTGTGTATTTTGTTGTACACAATAAATGACTGAAAGGGAAGAAAAGCTGGCTATCCATATTTTCCCTGAAATATTTTGATCTAAATATTTTATATGTTCGCCAATAAACATAGACCTATTTTGTTTGGGAAATGGTATGTCTTTACTAGACAACAAATTGCATTCTCCTAACAATTTTAACAAAACCTATCGAATATCTTTAAGGTTAAGCATAAAAAAGGATAATGATATTATTATTTACACCACATTAAGTCTTGTTTCAACACAATGAATGCGTTCACATAAATTCCGGTGTCAACAAAAATCAAGTCTTAAGTTTTCTAATTTGACAGTTGACATAATCAATTGACTTCAAGTGACCTGACGCAGCTTAAAAATAGCGATCCTTTAACCCTTTTCACAAAACAGCAAAAATTGGGACATGTCCACCTTGAAAACAGCTGCAGTGGACAAAATGGTATTTGATAAATGTATGATTTGTGTGCAAAACTGCATAGAAAATATTGAGGTTAAAAAAGAAAATGCTGTCTATCAGCATATTTCTTTTGCCTCAATGTTTTCACAAGCCTTTATCTATTGGAGTCGGCAAAACCAGGTGTTGTTTGGGAATAGGTTTAAGAACAAAGATCTTAAACTTTCTATTGGCCCGATACCTTGGCAGTCTCCAGGAAGCAACTTGAATAAGGATTACTCTTTGTTCAGAGAACTTACTTATTGATCAATGTTAAATAAATGTTACAAAACCAAACTCTTAAATCAATTTCTTGTAGAATTCTTTTCTAACAGTGCTTTTTAGACTATATTCCATTTACATACGTCCAGTGCTGCTGTATGGATCTGAGACATGGGCTGTATCCTCCAGCACCCTCAAGAAACTGCACAGGAATGAAAAGTCCATGATAAGATGGATCTGCGGCATCAAACCAGAAGACAAGGTAACACTTGAAACTCTGATCTCGCAGCTACACATTAGAGACCTGTCCAGTATCCTGAGGGCCAACCGACTAAGATGGCTTGGCCACGTTGAACGCAGCACTGGTTGGGTGTCAAAGGTTCGAACCATCAACGTACAAGAGAACAGATCGCGAGGAAGACCTAAGCTGACATGGGAAGAGATAGTAAGAAGAGACCGCGAGGACGTAGGACTAACAAATACTAATCCCTTCGAATGACAGAAATGGAGAGGGAGACTTCGTTCTAGACTGGGCAGCCAGGCCCCACCCTCCGAAGAGAACTAATCCACAGCCTGGATAAACTAAACAGGATGATGATGATGATGATGATTTTTGACCTCTTACTAAAGCGAATTGGTCCAAAATGTCAGATGTTTCAGACATCATTTAACATCGTAAGCACACGCAACATTCTAGGTCAACAACTACTGATAGTAGGCACAGCAAACTTAGTCTTTCATGGATACATGGAAGTGGGAGTCAAATGACCCATGTCTTTGATACTTTTCAATCTTTCCATAATGGCAAAAGGTGTTATAGTCCAGCGATATTAACCCGGGTCCCAGGACATCTGCATATGTAATGACCCCACTTCAGCTAGGTTTTGTTAAGACACTCAACTAACGGACTTTGCACAAGAAAATTAAGTTGTCCCGGGTTAATTTGGGTGGACAATAAAGTGTACAAAAGGAAAAGTAACTTTTCAAATATTACAGCATAACAAACGCTGGTCCAGCAATTTCTTTTTCAGTCCATCTGTCGCAAACATTTCTCTATCCAAGATGCAAATCCAAATATATAATATTGTTTGAAAAAGGATTAATCCTTCATGTGCTTATCAAAGAAAATTAAACATAATTATGAGGAAATAAATATATGGGTTGATTGGTTGGGATTTAACGCCATCTTTCAACTACTATGGTCATATTATTATTATTATTATTAAATACCAAACTTATATAGCGCTTAAATCATACTGGAGTACGTTCAAAAGCGCTTAAGCGGCTGGAGCACCTAACCATGGATTTATGTCGTTTTACCAGTACTACCACAACATCCTTATCAAGCCTGTAGCTGCTCACCCACATAGGCTTCCGATTATCCAACCATTGGCAAGAGACAAATGTCAGAAAGGCTGAGGATCAAACCAGGGACCTCACAAGTGAGAGTCCAATTGATGTGCCACCAACTATGCCGCGGTGGATATTCACATGACTCAGAATTTCAGAAAATCTACAATATTTTTGTTAATGCTTGAACAATTTCAATTCGGTTTGAAGCAGAGAATGTGGGAAAATTCCAGAAATAAGCTGAACATGGTAAACTTTTGAAAAATCAACTGATAAAAAAGTTATTGAAGATAAACCAAAATTTTGGTTTATCTTCAATAACTTTTTTATCAGATGATTTTTCAAAAATACACAACATCCATCTAATGTGTGACGTTTGTCCACCTTCTCTGCTTCAAACCGAATTCAAATCGGTCCCGTATTAACAAAGTTATTGAAGATTTTCTGAAATTGTTGTATCATGTGATTATTCACCATGTATGATATATAGCCATGTTCCTGTAACACATGGGATTTCATGACACAAAAGTAAGAATGGTATAAAGTTTAAACATTTTTATTTGTCATAGTTTTTCATAATTTTGAAATATGATTAACCCAGTGTAGTGGGTTTGTCCCTGGGAAGCCATGCCACCTTCAGAACAAGATGACGAGGCTGTAACAAGGGACTTAATTCACTCAGTGATCCAAATAAGGGGGATAAATCCATCAAAAATACCCAAGTAAGCAAGAAATTGTATGAATCTTGCAATGAAAGCTCATGAAAACATGCAGTGGAAGTCAAAAATAAATTTTCAAAATTAATGAAATGTATTGAATTTTTTTTTAAAACAACAAAAAAGGACAATGCTTCTGAAAACATTGAGAAAAGACATAAACCCTTTCACTGCCATAGGCGACTTTTGTCGACTATAGGGGGTCCTTGCCATAGGCGACTTTTGTCGACAAATTTATGGAGACGAAATATATGAGTACCAACAACATAAAAAAGAAAAAATTATTGTCATTTCATAAATCAGCTTTTAATTTTGGTCACATATAGGTGCTTAATTTGTCTGTATGTGCTGAAAATTTGAAAGGAATCCATCAAATGAGTCAAAAGTTATGCATGTTTTTGTGAACAGGGTATCGATACTTGGAAATTTCTTCGAATTAATTCAGCAGTGAGAAACACGTCCGAAAAAAATATTTGGCAGTGAAAGGGTTAAGAGACCAGCATTTTTTCCTTGATCATTTTCTACAATAATTTATTCCCTTTATTTGCAACACTGAGTTTTGTATGCATTATAGTCCAGTCAAAATATTATGGCACACATTTACAAATTTTACCTATGTATACAATACAATTTTGCATGTGTTTGTTAGAATCTTGCAGGTCTGAGACATCTGCAAGATTCAAACCATCAAATGCAAAGTTAACCCATTACCACACATTAACTCCTTTTGACTCCCCTAAAGAAAAAGGCTTTGGAAAACATTGTGGAAAATGAAGAAATTGCTTGTTACAAGCAATTTCTTCATTTCCCACAATATTTTCTACCCCAAAAGACCAAAATTTGCTATATTTCGTTCGCTTAAAATTTTCGTCTGCACCATCTTTGAATTTGGGCCGATCTAAAATTTTGTAGTTTGGTAATGGGTCAAAGCAGTTTAGAGTTTGATATTGTATTGTTTACGCAAGCAAGTTTTGTAAACATGAGTCATAATATTGTGAATGGACTATACAAGTGAGTGAGTATTAAATACAGCACTGACAGATGAAAAATAATCACAGGCGCAAAAAACAAATATACAACATAATTCATTCATATAAACCATACAAAATTATGGGCCAAGTGCAAGACTATTGCAAGTGCTATTTATGTTCACTTACAAGAATCTTACCCTAAGCATAGTGAAATATTAAAGAATACAGAGGTTAAGTTTTTATAGTTAGCTGAGTTTCATCTTGAAATATAATTTGTGCAAAACATCTTGCAAAATTTGTTAACCGTATGTCAAGTTGATTATGGCAGTCAGCATAAAATAAGATTAGTCATCCTTTATGTACAGCCTTATCTTATTCTACACTGCTTTCTGGCCTTAACCCTTTCCAAAATGGTAAAATATTAGGGTGGCTCAATTTGACAAGAGGACCATGATGGTCCTATATCGCTCACCTGAACATAGGTGACATGAGCAAAAATGGTAATTTTGTCAATTGAAAAGGCATATAACTAAGGACTTTCTGTTAGGATCAAAAGCTACAGCATATGGATAATTTTTTGTCTTTAGACATTAAACTACGCAAAATCTTCAAATATTCAGGTCTTATAATTTGAGAAAAGATTGTCAAACACTGCCCTCTTTATCATTTTTATATGGAACTTAGTCAACCCACAACATTTCATAGGGGAACTATTCATTGAACAGTTACAATTTGATTTTGGTTAAATCTTTTCCTAACAGCATAACATCAGAGCAGTAGAATTAAATCTGCTGTAACTAACAAAACAGAATGCTGAGTAAGACTGCATGCATTCATGTACAAAATTGGACTGAAAATGATGAAGCAAAAGATGCAAATATAGGCTATCAGCATTTTCTTCTTTTCCAATAGCATTTTCCCAACATTTCCAATAAGTGAGCCAAAACCTGCTTAACCCATTACCACACAATGACTCTTTTTGACTCCCCACAAAATAATGGCCATTGAAAACATTGTGGAAAATGAAGAAATTGCTTGTGACAAGCAATTTCTTCATTGCCCACAATGTTTTTCATCCAAAAAACCCTAAAAATTAAACATTCCATTCACTTGAAATTGTCGTCTGCAGACTCTCTCAATTTGGACCACCCTAAAATGTTGTCGTTTGGAAATGGGTTAATCCCTTCCCAAACTGAAAAGGAATAGACTGTTCCAATTTAAAAAAAGAACATAAAATTGATATGGATAAAGAAAGGATTCATGTACAATAAAGCAGATAAATTATTGAGACAAAGGGAGAAAATTACTGATTATCAGCCTTTTCTTCATTTGACTCAATATTTTCCCAAGCATTTTCTAATTATTTAGGGATGTCAAACCAGGCATTTTCAGGAAAGGGTTAAACTGAAGTACATATCTAGAGGCTGTACTAGAGATTCAAATAGGAGAGGTTAAGGGATTTCCAAATTGTAAAATATCTTTCAATGTTAATCAAACCCTGTGATGTGGGTATTCATTTGAATGATCAAATCAAAACTATTTAAATGAGTACCATCAACAAAGGATAGCTTAAATAACAAATAGAATGTATTTACCCCTTTTTACCTGCAGTTCCCCATTCTGGCCGTCTTGAATAAACATTCCTGGTCTTTGTTTATTTTATGGAGATTAGACATATCCCCAGTGGGGGATTAAAACCTCGTAACTCCAGCTTTGTTGAGCTGTAGTTACGAGGTTTTGACTCCCACTAAAGATATTATACCTGGTTAAATTTAATAGAATTTTCTTTGGATTTTTCAAAGTCTGGTATGCCTTACCCACATTTTTTGACAAATCTTAAAATTTGTGAATAAATTTTGGAAAGAGTCACCTAAGGAACATTCCTGCCAAATTTGGTTCAAATTGGCCCAATGGTTGATTTTTAAAGAATTTTCATAGGATTTTTAAGCCCCGCCCTGCCACGCCCACATTTTTTGACAAATCAAAAATTTGCGAACAAGTTTTGAAAAGGGTCACCTCAGGAACATTCCTGCCAAGTTTGGTCAAAATTGGCCGAATGGTTGTGGTGAAGAAGATGTTTAAAGAAATTGTGGACGGACAGACGGACGGACGGACGGACGGACGGACGACGGACAAAAAGCGACCACAATAGCTCACCTTGAGCACTTCGTGCTCAGGTGAGCTAAAAATTGATGCAGACGATAAATATGTTCTTTTAAGGATATTATATGTGTAAAATATAGCTCAGAAAATATTGAGGCAAAAGGATTAACTGCTGGTTATCAGCAGTTTCTTCTTTTGTTTCAATGTTTTCCCAAGCCTTTTCTATTAGGGACCTCAAAACCAGGTCTTGTTCGGGAAAGGGTTAAGCCACATAGGTCTTATAGCACTTTTTAACACCCCATGAATGAAACGCTTTGGAAAACATTGTGGAAAATGAAGAAATTGCTTATGAAAGTCAAAATCTTCATTTCCCAAAATGTTGCTACCAAGCAAAAGTAAAACTTGTAATGACAAAATAAAAGACTTGGTCAAATACAAGGACTCAGACTCATTTCTTACTATAATTGGTGAATATGGTCTCATTTTAGTGACTCGGCATAATAAAGTTTCATTTTTTAAAAGTTATAAATAATCGATCATAAAAATAAGAAATCAGAAAAAATATTTCAACAATATCAAAAACATAGCACAATCATGTACATAGATTTAAAACTCTCAATTTGAGGTATTGAACAAAACAAAGTTAAATGAGTCAATTTATAAAAGATTAATTTTGGAGAAAGAAATATTCCAATTCCTCAAGCTAATTATAACTTTTGAAATTGTATATTTCTGGGGAAATGTGGTCACTTAAACCAATCATCATTTATGTTTTTGGGGGGAGCTTAATAATGCCTTAGTTTGATTTATTACAAAAGGCTAAATTTCTGAATCAGGAAATGGAGATAATAAAACAAAGCAAGATTTAGAAATAATGTACCTGAGTCAAGAAGAAATTTACAAAGCAAAACAGTAATTGGGTCATGGAATGAGCAAAAGTGTTGCTATGGTAGTGCCAATTTTTGTCCATTCCACAACTACATATCAGTAATCCAAATAAAAGGCAGCCTTAACAATTTGTTTTATTGTGTTTTTAGAGATGCAATACCAGTACAAAGGATTGCTTAATTAAGAAAAGTCTTCAAAGTTGCATTAGCAATGCTGAGACAAAATCAGAATCAAGTATGCCAAATTAATGCTATAACTTCAGTGACAATAAATCGTTGCTTTTCAACAAAAACCTCGTAACTGCAGCTTAAAACAAGCTGCAGTTATGAGGTTTTTGATGAAAAGCGACGATATAGAATTTGCCCATAGAAAAAAAACCTTCCTTTCACCTGGATTACTGTATAAATCATCTTTGGTAAAAACAACAAACACCCTGTGATAATCTAATCATGCAGGTTACAACAAATATGGAAATGTATACCATGAAACATGTTGTCTGGGATTCGAAAGATTAGATGCATTTGCAGAACGTAATTTCATTCTTTTCTTTCCTTAAAATGGCTTTTGTATTAAACATGTCAGCCATCAAACTGATTAAACAGTGTTTTTCTCTAGTTCAGAAGTAAATATTTCCATATTCACTGCAACAAATATGAATGTATGTATTATAAATTACTCTATCCCAGTACTTGAAGCTTACTCCACATACCTAATGGAAAAAGCCTTGGAAAACATTGAAGTAATAGAACCAGCATTTTCTCCTTTTGCCTCAATCTTTTCTGTGATGTATTGTACTTATTCCTTACCCATTTTGTCGAATGCATCAACTTTCCATTTGGAACAGCCAGAATTTTTTTGGTTTTTTTTGGAAAGTATCAAATATGAGGTATAGAGCGACAACATAATAATAATTAACAATTGCATAGTGATCAACAAAAATATATGTTACATAATATAACTAAAACATTGAGTACACACTACTGGCACTTCGCTACAGGTAGCACTTTTTTGTCATCATGGATTTACATATCACCTAATTTGTACAGTATTATCAGGGCTCAGTGCAAAACTGTTGTAACTGAATATAGAGATATGCACATACAATAGCTTTGAACCATTCCCTAGATTATCTCCCCTAAAAGTCGTGATTTATAATTGTACTTGTCTGTTTAATCAAGTGACAAAAATTTAGACATGTCCAACATCAAAGTTGTGTAACCATATTTGATGCACCATGCAATACAAGGACTTTTTATGTAAGTAAATTTAGGCAGACATAAAAGCAAAGGTTCTTACGATCGAAATTAAAAAATATGGAAACCTTCTGAAAAGCTTATGCACTCAACTTAGGGACAGAGGAACATTTCAATACGGATGCAAATTATCTGAAGTCAATCAATCAAAAATGTCCCATTAAAAGGTACTGGTCTTTAATTCAGGAGTCCTGAATTGAAACTTTTAACAGATGCATCTTTTTTAATGAAATACCTAATTTACAAATACCCGTATTTCAAAAGATTTGGACTTATAAATACACATGCAACTTTTAGCACCAAATAATGCAGAATATTATAAGGCCCCAATTCTGACCTCAAGAGTTTGGTGTAAAAATATCATGAATTTCTATGTTTACATCATTATTGTTCTAAAGCATCTTCAGTAAGCACCTTACATATAAAGTATAGTCTCATTAAATCATCAACCCTAAACAAGCTAGCTATTCCAAATAACTTTATAGTCAAAGTCTCATGACTTATATGATACCCGAAAAGAAATACAATTCACTTTCACAACTTAACCCATTACCACACAGTGACTCCTTTTGACTCCCCCCCCCCCCCCAAGGTAATGGCTTTGGAAAACATTGTGGAAAATGAAGAGATTGCTTGTGACAAGCAATTTCTTCATTTCCCACAACATTTTCTACATAAAAAGACCAAAAAATGCAATATTACATTCACTTGAAATCGTCGTCTGCATCATCTTTGAATTTGGACTAGCCTAAAATTTTGCCGTTTGGTAATGGGTTAAAAAACTTTGGTAGAATACATAAGAAAAGATTGACATTCCCCTCTACTTGTCTTTGTGCATATAGGGGATACAAATTTAATCTCTGTACAACATATAACCAGAAAATAATCTGGCCTTTATGGTACAACAACCCTGATCAATTCCCATCATAAACAATTAAATGATCTCTAAAGTTCTTGTACAGAATCAAGCATAAAAAAGATGTTGATGTGAATCAGCATCTTTTGGAAGCATCAATCAGCTATTGTGTTCTAAAGGTCTTTCATACTAGGATTAAAATTGATCATGGTTGCAATACCTTAAATTAAATGACCCGTGTTTATAAAGAACTGGAACCAATGTTCCCAGATTTCTGAACACCCCCTTGACAATGTCCTTCAACAGCCTGTTCACGAAAATAATAACAATAATAAGCCTGTGCAATGCTACCCCACCCATTTTCAAATGACAAGTTTTTACATGTCCAAATTGCAAGACTTGGAAAATTTTACTGGACCTCCTATGATTGCCCATAAAAATGGCAGATTTCTGCTATTTTCATATTTGAACTTTCATACAAAATTGGTATTTCCAGTATGTGCATGACACACACAACCATATGAGCCGCGACGCGAGAAAATCTGTCTTCGGGAGTTTTAACCAGATCCGACACAAATGAGGCTGTACAGCCGCAGAAAGTGATTAGTCACAAAATTTCGTACATGGGAAGAAGAAGAACTAAACTTTCTCACCAGCGAAAACACAGACGCTGATCAGATTCGCGGTTACCGCGAAGCTGATCTGCGTCTTTGTTTTCGCTTTTGCTAAATTCCGCTTTTCTCGCGTCGCGGCTCATATAATGGTAGAGCACACAACTAAATTTTGTAAGTTTGTTCGAGATGTACTCATCAAAAATCTTGTCATCTGATAGTGGGTGAAAGGCAGCAGCTGCAAAGAATTATCTGACCCTGTATTCTTATACTAATACTATAATTGCTTTAATGGTAAACACTTGCCATTTAAATTAAACAAATATCGAAAAATTCTTCAAACTCTTGAAGGACACTGCAATTCACAAAATGGGTTGCCCCATATTAAAGTGAACATGTAAGCATTTCTTTTTATTCTGGTGTTTAACCCATTACCACATAATGACCCCTATTTGACTCCCTACAAAATAATGACCATGAAAAATATTATGTAAAATGAAGAAATTGCTTGTGACAAACAATTTCTTCATTTCCCACAATGTTTTCTACCCCAAAATACAAAAAAAAAAATTAAATTTCATTCACTTGAAATTGTAGTCTGCAACATCTTTGAATTTAGACCCATCTGAAATTTAGCCGTTTGGTTAAATGTTCACTTTAGCATGACACAACCCAAGTAAGCTGCCTATATACACGTTTCCATTTTTGTCACACCCGAAATATACATATTTGTTTGCCTTTTTACAAGTATCACAATTAAACAGTCCAAAACATATCTTGACCCCTGACCCTTGACCCATGCCTTGTTCGGCCAATCATAGCCTTCAGTTTGTATCACCCTCTTCTTTAGCCAATAAAGCTTAGTCACATTCTTTTTGTCCATCATCATAACAGCAAAAGTTTGTAAAGGCGATTCCATAACATACTCCATTAGCTACAGCAATATCTGTATGGAATTTAACTGTTGTATTACTTGAACATTTGGTTTCGCAGGTGGTATTTAACAAAACTGTCCAGCATGCTTACAGTTCTTCTCTTCCACTCACTTATATAGTTACATCCATTTTCTTTGCACTATGGTCTTCAAGTTTCACTGGTCAAGAGCTATCTTGGACATCGAAATGTCATTCATAACTAAGAGTCTCTGACGCTCTTGCACAAAGATTAACCCTCTCCCAAAAGCCATGGTTTTGACGACCCTACAAGATGATTTGTTTAAAAATCCTAGAAGGAAAAGAAGAAAATGCTGAAAATCACAATTTTCTTCTTTAAGTCAGGTATTTCTAAACTATAAAGTGTAAACTTTCTATTTTCGATAGCATTTATTTCATCTTCAGCAATCTCTTTGAATTTGAACTATACAATGCCTGTTTTTGATGTCCCTAATATATAAAGATTGAGAAAATATGAGGCAAAAGAAGAAAATGCTGACAACCAGCATTTTCTTCTTTTGTCTCAATATTTTCTGCACTATATTATACACAAATCCAATCTTTCACAACAACCAATTTGTTGTCTGCAGCACATATGATTGTGTTTGGACCGGTATAAACTTTTGTCATTTGGGATCAGGTTAATCACATATAAATACTGATAGGTGAAGATTCACATGGCTATAAATTATAATGCTTTCTATACACAGAATATTGCAGCAGTAGCACCAGTGTCTGTAATAGTTCAACCCTGCCATTGTAGTGTCCACTAACATCACTAACAGCCTGAAATCAGACGAAAATAATGGTGTTTATTGTTACTTTTGAAAGCACTGAAGTATTTCAACTTTTTTACAACAGACATTTTCCGTCTAAAAGCAGATTAAACTTGCAAAATAAAAGATACAAAATAAGATTGTGAAACAAAGATGCCCATTCATCTAATGTACCTACATATCAAACATGAGCTTTTGTTGTAGTTTTCAAATTGGCAGAAGTTATAGGGAAATATTATTATACAAGGGCGGATCCAGGATTTTTTTCCAGGGGGGTCCAAGCCCAAAATTTTTTCCAGGGGGGGTCCAAGCCCAAATTATGGCTCAAAATGTGGTAAATAAGTACTGTTACACTAAATCTATATAGTCAAAATTCAATTTCCCGCCAATGCCAGGGGGGGTCCCCCCTGACTCCCCCCCCCCCCAGAAACCCCCCCCCCCCCAAGATCCGCCCATGTTATATGTTCATGTTAGAGAGGTAAATGTTGAAATCAAGATTAAACTAGACCAGCTAAATAGTAAAGTTGATTCGCTCGAGGGATATTCAAGTAGAAATAACCTTAGGTTTAACGGTATTCCTGGGTCAAAAACAGAGTCATGGGATGAAACAGAAAGGAAGATAAGACATTTTATTAGATTTGATTTGGATCGGCCAGAACTTGATAACGTTGAAATCGAGAGAGCCCACAGAGTCAGATCAAGAGATCCGGATAGTTCGCCCATTGTTGTGAAATTCTCTAAATATAAGGATCGGGATCAGATACTAAGATCAGCCAAGGAAAAATTGAAAGATACCCCCTATTTTGTTCAAGAAGATTTTACGGACAGGGTTAAACATTGTAGATATAAGCTTGGGAAACGATTAAAGGAGGCCAGAGAGGAGGAATTGTACGCTGTGTTAAAATTTGACAAATTAATCATAGAAAACGAAATTTTCAAATATGATGAAATCAACGACAAAATTTATAAGATTGGTAATACTAGTAAAAGGATTAATAAGCCAGCTAGTACACGTGATAGCACGAGACAGCGTCAATCAAGCGTTTCAGTAGACAAGGACTATTCTGGGGGCGGAGCTAGCGGTGACGAATAGCGGTGTGGCCAAGGCCCAATACAAATTAACTCTTTACCAAATGCCACTCTTTCGATATTAACCTGGAATATAGCCGGACTGTCTAAATTTGAAAATGATCAAAGTGTTAAAAAATATTTATCAGATTTTGACATTATTGGTATTTTAGAAACCTGGAGCCGAAGAAAAGATGAATTTTCTGACTTTTTGAATGATTATATTTATTTTGATAGCATAAGACAGAAAAATAATTCTAGTTTCAGAAATAGTGGAGGAGTTGGAGTATTTGTTAAAGAAAAGTTAATTTTGAACAATTTTGTTAAACGTATATATTGTCATTTTACTGACTGCGTTGTTCTTCACATTAGTTCAAATATTTATGATGTTAAAAATGATATCATTTTGTTCATAACATATGTTTCACCAGAAAATTCGCCTATTTATAGGAACCAAGATGAAAGTAATGGTATTTTGTTACTTGAAAATAAAATTGCTGACGTAAAAAGCGAATATCCTGAATGCCTGTTTTATTTAGCGGGAGACTTGAATGCAAGAACAAGTGATTTACTCGATTATATACCGAGTGACACACTCGATTTTGTATTCAACACAGATGTTGACTATGTTGTCGATACTTTCGATATGTCACGAAACACACGGGATAAGGATAAACTTAATTCATTTGGCAAATCATTGATTGATCTTTGTTGTACTCATAGTATCCATATTGTAAATGGGCGTGTTTCTGATGACGCGGTAGGGCATTATACTTGTTTTTCTAATAACGGATGTAGTTTGGTAGATTATCATATAATCTCACCAGAGTTATTTCCCTTTATCAATTATTTTCATATTGAAGATAAAGATCAGTCTGATCATTTTCCAGTTTTATGTAAACTTAACTTTAAAGATTTGTCTCATGTAAATGTTAATAGTAATGATTTTAATGAAAACACATTGTCTGATTATGACCAGTATCGATGGAGAGAAGATCGAAAAGATGTTTTCATCAAAGCTTTCTCAGATAACTTTTATAAAGAAGAAGAAAATCTTAAGAGAATAGATAATATCAATGATGTTGTTTGTAAGATAGTTAATTTGTTTAAAGATTCTGCTGTAAATATGTTTGTGAATAAGCGGGCTCAAAATTCATCTAAAGATGCACAACCTGAATGGTGGGATACACAGTGCAACTCTGTTAAGAAAAGAAAGTTCTATCTGTTAAGAAAATTCCGACTATCAAATGATAGAAGAGATCTTTCAAATTTTAAAATTGAAAATAACAAATTTAAAGCACTTTGTCGAAAGAAAAAAATCGCTTTCCAGTGTAAAAGGCGCCAAACATTATCAGAATCTTGTAACAACCCTAAACTATTTTGGTCTATTTTAAAAACAAACACAAGTGTATCTCTAAAGAAACAGTTAATAAATCCAATTCCTGCACATGAATGGTTGAGATATTTTGACTCATTACTTTTCGATAACACAATGGGAAGTGTTCCTTCTATTAATGAGAACCCTCTTTATTATAACAATGAAATGGATATTGTCTTAAACACTGATATTACCTTAGCGGAAGTCAAGAGCAGTATTAAAAAGCTGAAAAGTAATAAGGCTAGTGGAAGTGATGGGATTCCTGCAGAGTTTTATAAATCAACAATTCATCTGATTTCACCAACTTTGGTTCTTCTTTTCAACAAAATTTTTAGTACTGGAATTTTTCCAAGTCTATGGTCAGAAACGATTTTAATGCCGGTCCATAAATCAGGCTCTAGAAGTGACCCTGCAAACTATCGGGGCATTTCTCTTTTAAATGTCTTTTATAAAATATTTACAATAATCATTAACGATCGCCTTGTAAAATGGACAAATAAATTCGAAATCATCGATGAAATGCAATCTGGGTTTAGAACAGGATACTCAGCCATTGATAACATCTTTTGCTTACAAAGTATGATACAGAAATATTTATCACATCCTGGTGGAAGATTCTATGTTCTTTATATAGACTTTAAGAAGGCATTTGATTCCCTAAGCCATGATAAAGTATTCCAATGCTTAAACAAACAAGAGTGCCTGAAAGGCACTGATATCGCTCACCTGAGTTTTTCCTGTATTTGATGGTGTACAATATAATTTTTTTTGTAAACAAATATGTATGTCGTATCAAGCTATTGTAAATTAAGTTTCATAATTTCCAATGAAGACAATGAAGTCACATTAGTATTCAATCATATTGCATGTAGTAGCATTTGCATACATCTTTAAAATTGAATATCATGTGCTGTTCCAGTTTGATAATCAGGATTAAACTTTTACAATTAACAATTTACAATTTTGAAACATCAGAATGCTACATTACAGGCATTAATACGCTTAATATGATAAGCCCCTCCTTGCCTCATCAACATTTATTATCCTATCAAAAATTTATAACCAAGTGTTTGAAAAGAGTAACTCAATAAGCATTTTGTTCTCTTGGTTTAAATTGGCCCCATGGTTGATTTTTGAAGAATTTCTTTATGATTTTTTGAAGTCTGATAAGCCCTACCCTGCCACACTCAAATTTTTTAACAAATCAAAAATTCACAAACAATATTATTGTTAAAAAGAGTCACTCAAGCAACATCCCTGGTTCAAATTGGCCCAACAGTTGATTTTTAAAGAATTTTCCTGTCATTTCTCCTAGTCGTATAAACATCCTGCCATGCCCATATTTTCAACCAATCACAAATTTGTAAAAAAATAAATAAAAACGGGTACCCAAGGAACATTCCTGGATAATTTGATACAATTTGTCTAACAGTTAAGGAGAAGAAAATTTTCAAGGATTCGTTTAACTAGAGTATAAACAATGTCGAAAGCAGCCGAAAAAGCAGTTTTTTCCAAATTCAAGGGCACATAACTCTCGACTTCCTGATCAGATCAGACTGAAAATCGAACTCATCTGAGATCTTAATGGTCCCAAACATTGTGTCTAAGTTTTGTCTTTATTAATTAATAATTGTAGATTCTAGACTGCAAACAAGGTCGAAAACAGCCGAAAATGGCAATTTTATCAAATTCAAGGGCACATAACTCTCATCTTTCTGGTAAAATCAGACTGAAAATCAACCTAATTCAAAATATTATGGTCTCCAACATTGTGTCCAAAATTTGTCTTGATTAGTCAATAATTGTAGATTCTAGAGTGTAAACAAGGTCGAAAACAGTCAAAAACGGCAACTTTGTCAAGTTCAAGGGCACATAACTCTCGACTTTCTGATTAGATCAGACTGAAAATCAAACTCATCCAAGATCTTATGATCCCAAACATTGTGTCCAAATTTTGTCTTGATTGATTGATAATTGTAGATTCTAGAGTGTTAACAAGGTCGAAAACAGTCAAAACGGCAATTTTGTCAAGTTCAAGGGCACATAACTCTCGACTTTCTGATCAGATCAGACTGAAAATCAAACTCATCCCAGATCTTATGGTCCCCAACATTGTGTTCAAATTTTGTCTTGATTGATTCATAATTGTAGATTCTAGAGTGTAAACAAGGTCGAAAACTGCCAAAAATGGCAATTTTGTCAAATTCAAGGGCACATAACTCTTGTCTTTCTGGTCAGATCAGACTGAAAATTGAACCCATCCGAGATCTTATGGTCTCCAACATTATGTCCAAGTTTTGTCTTGATTGATCAATAATTGTAGATGCTAGAGTGTTAACAAAGTCAAAAATAGCTATTTTTTACGTTCAAGGGCAAATAACTCCAGACTTCCAAGTCCGATCAGGCCCATAATCGAACTCATCCGAGAACTTATGACAATACTTGCTTTGACCAAGTTTGATTAAGATTGGCCAACTTTTGTGGATGCTAGAGTGTTAACACCAAATTGTTGACAGACGGACAGACGGACAGACGGACGGACGGACAGACGGACGGACGGACGGACGGACGACGGACATTGAGTGACCACAATAGCTCACCTTGAGCACTTCGTGCTCAGGTGAGCTAATAACTTCTCCAAGTCTGATAAGCCCCGCCCTGCAGCGCCTACATTTTTTGACAAATCAAAAAATTCATAAACACACATTGAAAACAGTCACTCAAGAAACAGATCTGCCAGATTTGGTTTAAATTTGATCAATGGTTGATTTTTAAAGATTTTTTTCATGATTTCTTTAAGTCTGATAAGCACCGCCCTGCCACGCCCACATTTTTGACGAATCAAAAATTTGAAAACAAATTTTAAAAAGGGTCATCCAAGTAACATTTCTGCCAAGTTTGGTAAAAATTGATCCATTGGTTAAGGAGAAGAAGATTTTTTAAGAATTACTTAATGATTTCTCTAAGTCTGATAAGCCTCACCCTGCCACGCCCTCATTTTTTGACGAATCAAAAATTTGAAAACAGGCAGTAAAGACAGTCACTCAAGGAACATTCCAGCCAAGATTGGTACAAATTGGATCAATATTTGATTTTTAAAGAATTATCTAACAATTTCTCTAAGTCTGATAAGCTCCACCCTGCCACGCCCACATTTTTTGATGAATCAAAAATTTGAAAAAAAAATTTGAAAAAGATCACCCAAGGATCATTTCTACCAAGTTTGATAAAAATTGACTCAATGGTTAATGAGTAGAAGATTTTTGAAAAAATATTTAACAATTTCTCTAAGTCTGATAAGCCCCGCCCTGCCACGCCCTGATTTTTTGATGAATCAAAAATTCATCAACAGGCAGTAAAGACAGTCAATCAAGAAACATTCCAGCCAAGATTGGTACAAATTGGATCAACATTTGATTTTTAAAGAATTATTTAACAATTTCTCTAAGTCTGATAAGCTCCGCCCTGCCACGCCAACATTTTTTGATGAATCAAAAATTTGAAAACAAATTTTGAAAAAAGATCACCAAAGGAACATTTCTGCCAAGTTTGATAAAAATTGACTCAATGGTTAATGAGAAGAAGATTTTTGAAGAATTATTTAACAATTTCTCTAAGTCTGATAAGCCCCGCCCTGCCACGCCCTCATTTTTTGATGAATCAAAAATTCATCAACAGGCAGTAAAGACAGTCACTCAAGAAACATTCCAGCCAAGATTGGTACAAATTGGATCAACATTTGATTTTTAAAGAATTATTTAACAATTTCTCTAAGTCTGCTAAGCCCCGCCCTGCCACGCCCACATTTTTTGACGAATCAAAAATTTGAAAACAAGTTTTGAAAAGGGTCACCCAAGAAACATTTATGCCAACTTTGGTAAAAATTGACTCTATGGTTAGGAAGAAGAAGATTTTTGAAGAATTATTTATCAATTACTCAAAGTCTGATTAGCCCCGCCCTGCCACGCCCACATTTTTTGACGAATCAAAAATTTGAAAACAAGTTGTGAAAAGGATCACCCAAGGAACATTTCTGCCAACTTTGGTAAAAATTGACTCAATGGTTAAGGAGGAGAAGATTTTTGAAGAATTATGTAACAATTTCTCTAAGTCTGATAAGCCACGCCCTGCCACGCCCACATTTTTTGACGAATCAAAAATTTGAAAACAAGTTTTGAAAAGGGTCACCCAAGGAACATTTATGCCAACTTTGGTAAAAATTGACTCTATGGTTAGGGAGAAGAAGATTTTTGAATAATTATTTATCAATTTCTCTAAGTCTGATAAGCCCGCCCTGCCACGCCCACATTTTTTGACGAATCAAAAATTTGAAAACAAGTTTTGAAAAGGATCACCCAAGGAACATTTCTGCCAACTTTGGTAAAAATTGACTCAATGGTTAAGGAGGAGAAGATTTTTGAAGAATTATGTAACAATTTCTCTAAGTCTGATAAGCCCCGCCCTGCCCCGCCCACATTTTTTGACGAATCAAAAATTTGAAAACAAGTTTTGAAAAGGATCACCCAAGGAACATTTCTGCCAACTTTGGTAAAAATTGACTCAATGGTTAAGGAGGAGAAGATTTTTGAAGAATTATGTAACAATTTCTCTAAGTCTGATAAGCCCCGCCCTGCCACGCCCACATTTTTTGACGAATCAAAAATTTGAAAACAAGTTTTGAAAAGGGTCACCCAGGGAACATGCCTGCCAAGTTTGGTAAGAATTGGCTTAGTGGTTAAGGAGGAGAAGATGTTTAAAGAAATTGTTGACGCCTTCCGACGCACGACGCACGACGCACAACGCACGACGCACGCCGGACACAGGGTGATCACAAAAGCTCACCTTGAGCATGTTGCTCAGGTGAGCTAAAAAGGTATCCAAGGAAAAATGTATAAGACACTTATAGCAATGTATTCAAATTTAAACGCTTCAGTTAAAATAGGCCAAAAGTTAACCACTCAAATTTCATGTAATGTAGGTTTAAAGCAAGGCGATTCGTGCTCTACGACAATATTTAATATCTTTATTAACCAATTATACACAGCTTTAACTGCCAAATGTGAAAGGGGCATCTTTATTACAAATGATATAGCTGATATAATATGCATAATGTTCGCAGATGACGTTGCAAATTGCGCTGATACAGCAGTAAATCTTCAAAGGCAACTTAACGTAATTGATGAATTCTGTACCGAGACTGGTATGCAAGTAAATTTACAAAAATCAGAAATTATTGTTTTTCGAAACGGGGGACCTTTACGGGATAGCGAAAAGTGGATATTTAGAGGTGAACCTGTTAGAATTACGTCAGTTTATAAATATATGGGCTTATTGTTTACCCCGAAATTATCATGGAACATGGCTAAAAGGAAACTTGCTGCACAGGCTCGTAAAAGTATTTTCCAAATTTATAAGTTTCAGAAACCTTTTGGCAAATTTTCATACAGAGAATATTTTAAAATTTTTGACACAATGGTTATTCCTATACTTTCTTACGGAGCAGAAATCTGGGGTTATGAGTATTCAGAAACTATTGAGCACATTCAGTTTAAGTATTGCAAGGATTATCTTGGCCTTAGTGCTACTGTTAATAATGCTATGGCTCTTGGAGAATGTGGCAGATTGCCTGTTGCCTATCATTACCATATAAAATTTGTCAAGTACTGGTTGAGACTTATAGAAATGAATCCCAGGAGATACCCAAAAAATTGTTACAATATGCTAAAACGATATGATGAGCTAGGAAGAATAAATTGGGTTTCAAAAATTAGACAGTTTTTATTCACTTACGGATTTGGTGTAGTTTGGATATCACAAGAAATTGGCGATACATCTCATTTTATCAAAATTTTTAAACAAAGACTTAAAGACGTTGCCATGCAAACATGGCACAGTGATATTAACAATTCTTCCAGATGTGATTTTTATAAAAATTTTAAAAGTTTATTGAATGTTGAAAAATATATTACATTGGATATACACCCTTATCATAAACGCTCACTATCTCGATTTAGATGTTCAAATCACAAATTAAATATTGAAATAGGTAGGCACTTCGGTGTAACTAGAGAAGATAGAGTATGTATTTATTGCTTCTCAATCAAAAATGAATTAATTCTAGATGACGAATTCCATGCATTCTTTATTTGTGAAAAATACAAAGAAATTAGAGATTTATATTTATCATCCTGGTATAAGGGAAGACCAACTAGAGAAAATTTGAATTCTATATTTAGTAGTCAAAATTCGAATACGATCAAGAACGTGTCTTTTTATGTGACAAAACTGATGGAATTGGTATAATTTTGCACATTACTGTAATTGTATATGTTGTTTTGTAAATGTAATACTTGTATTGTGGGCCAGAGGCCTAATTACGTAATAAAGAATATTGTATTGTATTGTTAAGTTGTGGAGGCAAAATGACAGAAGATCAACAGTACAACAATATACCCTGGATCTTTTGGTACAGTGGCATAAAAATAATCATTATCATGGTTATCTTGTGATTGTTGTACTTTATCCCATGTTTTAGAAATATTTAGCATGATTGATTAACACAGACTTTTTTTCCAACTGAACATTTTTCGGGAAAGGATTATAATAATCCATAAATAGCAGTAACTGTTTTCATTCAGCTTGTTTCATGTTTGACTAAGTCACTGTTACTCACCTAATGTTAGCAACTACTACTACCACTGGAGTCTGAGTCTGATGAACAACTACTGAGTTCTAAATCTTTGGGTGTCTTCCGTCGTTTACTTTTATATTTGTGTTCTTGATCTGGAACTGTACCTGAGAAAAATAAAGAATCAGAACGTAAGCATGTCTGTTTACCAATGACATACATAGAGTACAATGATTCCTGATAGATCTAGAAAGAATCTAATGAACAATTACTGAATAACCCCAAAGTCATTCATGTAATGAGAACAAGGAGAAGTAGTAAAATTTTAGATTGGTTATACATGTGTTTGTATTAATGAGAACATATACGATTCAAAGACTATTCAAAATTATATAAAGTACAAATACATTAAAGTGTTCTTACTTGGTAAGGCTATAGGACCTGGGTCAATTTCTAAAGAAAATTGCCCCCTCGTGCACACGAATGAAACTTCTGATGATAACTAAAGCTGCACATGACTGATGTGAGATGATGTAAAAGTTTAACCCATTACCAGATGACAAAATTCTAGACCGGTCTAAATTCAAAGATGTTGCAGATGTCGCTTTCAATATGATTATGTTTTGAATTTTCACAACTTTTTCGGTAAAAAACATTGTGGAAAATGAAGAAAATGCTTGTAACAAGCAATTTTTTTCATTTTTCACAGTGTTTTCCTAAAGCCTTTATCTTGTGAGGCATCAGAAAGTGTCATTGGGTTACATCATGAATATTTTTATGTGATACTGGCATGAAAGTATTTGTTTACCTGGTAGTGGTGTGTGAACTTCGACCTTGACGGTTGCCGTGGCCTTGACCCGTGTAACATGGTGTGATGGTGGGGTAGATACCACCGACCCTGGGGGAGAATTCTGTAATACATGTACAATAACATTAATTTACGTTAAAATTATTCTAACCCAGAAATTAGCCTTTTCATCTTTAGAACTTAAAAAAATATCAAATGTCAGGTGTGTTTCACTTCAAATTCAGTGTGGCAGATTTCACAATAACACAGAATGCCTATTTGATCTTATGGAATTTATTGAAAAAGAATCCAAATATTAGATCTTACTTGATCCAGCATCAACTTAAGGTATATGACCCATCATTCAAAACACCACTTTCTAGCCTTAGGACATGCATCAAATTACACACATTTGTAAATACACTTCAAATAAGTTTATTCACCGTGCCAGATTTCAAGATTTTGCTTCAAGAAGAAAATAATTTACAAATATCTTTTTACTCTATATTCATATGCAAGGGAGGTAATTCATAACATTTTTGTCAAATGTTTCCATAATTATGCATTATTTCAAAATTCTAAACTGTTCAAAATGCTTAATTTTGTATTTGGAATGGAAATATAACAAAGTTTAGGATTTACTGGCACTTTTCAAATTTTGCCTCTTGCTCTTTGGTGCTAATGGTGGGTTGTATATGTTAAGCAATTTAATTTCATGATTCAAACAGAAGACTATCCAAAGAATAGCCACATTGATAGATTGTACTTACATTTTTAATACTGGCGCCATTTTTAGTTGTGTTTTCTTCCACAACTTTTTGTGTCTGTTGATTGGTGCCGCCATCTTGTTGCTGTAGCGACGTCTCCACGATCACCTCCGGCTGAACCACGATTTCCGTCGATGAATATTGCGATGGTTCCTCCGAGATGGTCGTGAGAGACAACTCTGATGGTATTCGACGTGGGTATTTAATTTTTCGACTGGATCTTGTCGCCCGTATCGGCAGATTTCTCAACTTGACTTTGGGCGAGGATTCCGGTGAGGGAGTTTGTATTCTGTCTGCGTTATTCTTTGGGCGGACCTGAAATGAGAGCAAATGAAGTTAACCATTTCCCAGACGACAAAATTTTTGGGTGATCTACTTCAAATACTGTAAAAAAATGACAAAATGGATATTATTAAAGATAGGATTTGAGTAAAATATGGCATAGAAAATATTGAGACAAAAGAAGAAACTGCTGGTTATCAGCAGTTTCTTCTTTTGTTTCAATGTTTTCCAAAGCATTTTCTATTAGGGACGTCAAAACCAGGTCTTATTTGGGAAAGGGTTAAAGCAAAACAGCAAAAATTTAGACTGTTCAAAATTTGGTAATTGCTGCGGATGACAAAATGGGTGTAAATTAATATTGAATTTGTGTTTTATAGCTCACAATAAATGGCCTCACAGAGCATCTCTAGCTAATCGATAAGGATGCTCTTCCAGGTCATTCATTATGACCTAGACATTATTAAAAAGAAATTATTTGAGAAAATGCCAATAATTTTTTTCCTATCAAAACCTAGTGACGCAAACACAGGATTTTTACTAACCCTATTCAAGATGATCCAACTGACATCTATAGTCCAGCCAAAATTCAAAGGTTGCTGCTAGTAACAATTTGAATCAGTCTACTAATCAAAGCATACTCTTGAAACAATTTGATGTTTTGGTAAGGATTAATGAATGCATAACAAGGAAATAATAATTGTCAGGCACAAATCATTTACAATTACCAACACAACAAAGAAAATAATCATTAATTTCATGGCCTCTGTCATCACAAACTTTATTTGAATTTCTTAACCCTTTACCAAACGTAAATAAAAATCTTGAAGACTGTTGTAAGACAAGGAGATAATAATGGTGACAAGCGCTTTCTCCTTTTCCCTCAAGGCTCTCAAGAATATGATCACTACGAACAAATCAAAATTAATTTTGTAAATGAATGCATAAAGTAGGACCCAACTTGCTAACTTGTGGATGCTACAGGTAATGAATAAGCTGTAAGAGCACAATATGGATCTTGATCAGACTGTGTATGCAAGGCTGATCTGGTCCAATGTTGTTCTCAAATGCCATAATGCACACTTATTCAAATGGCAATGAATTTTGTCCTAAAAATAGACAGGATTTACCGTTATGTTTTGATAAACCGTCGGTGTTGTTATAAAATCTCGTAACTACGGCTTGAATCAAGCCGTAGTTACGAGATTTTATTCCAACACCCACGATATGCTTTTGTTTGTCCGAAATTACGTCACTGTTTACTAGATAAAATCATTCCCTATTCTGACCCCCTTCATGTTTCATGGCATTGAACGATCCAAAACATCATTAAGGGTCTATCAAACACTATGTTGTAGGTACTCATTATTATTTTCTGGTCAAGAAAATTTTATTATGTACCTAAAATATAGGGTATAGATTGACAGCTACATATCTGCAACTCTATTACTGTCACCAAGTGATAGCCAGAGAGACTTGAACCTACACCCTACAGATTAAATCAATACCAAACGGCAAATTTTAAGGCTCATCCAAATTCAAAGATGTTGTAGATGACAATTTAAAGTGAATGAAATTTAACATATTTAATCTTTTCTGGTAGAAAATATTGTGGAAAATGATGAAATTGCTTGAGACAAGCAATTTCTTCATTTTTCACAATGTTTTCCCAAGCATTTATCTTGTGGAGCGTCAAAAGGCATGATCATGCAGGAATGGGTTAAGAACGTGTAACCTACCTCAGCCGGGGGTCCAATCACAGACAGGAGGACTGGTAACAACAACAGCCCGTTTAAAATACCCAACAACGCCAACATAGACAACACAGAGAAAAAATATCTGAAAAGAGAAAAGGACATTATTGTTAGGCGATTCTAGGGAAATATTTTGTCTGAGGAACTGCATAAGTTTCAACAACATCTTAGACTTGATAGTGTTTCAAGACAAAGTTTTTATTTTTCTGTATGATTATGTTCAATGTCTTTTGACATTCTTCAAGTCAGATTTGACAAACAATGATTGTTTTTCTCAGACAGCAAAATTTCTGGCCAGTCCAAATTGAAGTAGGCAATGTTGCAGATTCAAAATGGTAGGTTTTCATAAAAAGAGACTTTGTATATCAAAGCAAATTAAATCACTAAAACTTTTTGAATTACGAGAAGAAAATGCTGGTTACCAGCAATTTCTTCTTTTTCTTCAATATTTTCCAAGACTTTTTTTACTATGTCTATTAGATCTACTTATTACACCAAAATGCTATGGAAAAGAGTTAATGCAAGGGCAATCTTTTCTAATTAAAATCATTTTTCCATACACTTCAAACTTCTGCTCAGCTCCATAAAACCTTGTTTGAATTAATGAGTTTTTGAACAGATAATCAAAGTCTGAAGTGGGGTTTATAAAAGATAATTTATTGTTGTATAAGTCGTCAATAAAACTGCAGCCTTTTATCTTATCGCCTATATTATTAAAACTCATCTCCCCCTATCTAAGCTATTAGACACCCATGAAGCGGAATGAAAATCTACAAAATATTATGAATAATCAGCCAGCAGATGCATAAACATGCTTTGAAGCCTGAACAACAAACTGTGATGATGTGAGACAAACGCCTCTCTCATGGAGCAATAGGGAACGATTTTATCCAGCTTACCGTGATATATTCATTATTTCGGAAAATTAATAGTATTTCATACAGTGCGTGGCCATATTATAGTACGCAACGTCACTTTACGTACGTTGTAAAATCAAGAAACATGTCTACGTTTCAGGGGTTGTAACAACAAAAACAAGATCTCTAACACTTTCTTACCTTTCAATATTTTTTTATTGATCCTTTTGCCTTCACCACAGCTCTGATTCGTTTGGGAATAGATTCATACAGGGACTTGACAAGCGCAGAATCAATGTTAACGCAAATGTCTTTCACAACACGAATGAGATCGGCCCTGTTTCTAATCTCGTCTAATCGTCTTTCAAGTTCACACTTTATCTTTCGCCACAAATTTTCAATAATGTTAATGTCTGGGGATTGACTTGGCCAGGTTAGAGTTGGAATATTGTTATTTTCCTTCCAACTGTTAGTTTGTCTAGACCGATGCACGGGGCAGTTAAATCCTCCTGAAGAATCCAAGGTTTTTGTACGAAAAATTTTGTAATAACAGGTCACAAATTGTTATCAAGTACTTGAATGTAAACAGAAGAATCTATATTTCCATCAATTTCGGTCAATGTTCCTACACCATCACAAGTTATGCATCCCCAAAACATCGCCGAGATACCTGCTCTAGGGGAGTGGTCTCCATACTGACCAACACATTCGGGTCTGTATTTTTCATCGGGTTTTCTCCATACATAAACTTTTCTATCTTGACCTAAAGCAATCTTAGTCTCGTCTGAAAATATAATTTTATCCCAGTCTTCAGCAACAGTCCAATTTATCCTTTCCCTACACCATTTCACCCGAGCATCTCTATTCTTTTTTGAAATCGTCGTAGTTTTGGCAACTTTACACCTCAGGACCTACATCTTTCTTCTATCAATCTACGACGGACAGTCCGAGAGGAAACACTTTTATTCTCTAAATTATCATTAAATCTGACTGTAAGATCCGACAAGCTTTGCCTTCTGTTCTTTTTGATGGACCAAAAAAGCGTACGGTCGTCACGTTCGTCTGTTTTTCTCTTCCTTCCAGATCTATCGCGATTTTCCGTATTTCCCCGCTGTTTATACCTTTTAAGTAATTTCTGCACGGTGTTACAACTTCTTCCCGTTACCTGTGCGATTTTTCTAGAGCTGAATTCGTTTTCACAAAGTTTTACAATTGTTTGTTTTTCTTCGGGTGTCAAATCTTTACCTCGAGCAGACATATTTTAATGACGCCAATAATGACATCATGGTACTGACATCATCAAAATTATTGGAAAATCCAGATCGGGGAAGGTCAAGTGTTTGTGTACACAACAAATTTTATGTCAATACACTTTATGTATTGTGTAAATTAACCCGAACTTGAAGACGCGATATTTTATTTGAAATTAATTAGTGACGTTGCATACTATAATATGGCCACGCAGTGTAGGTGTTGTTATAACATCTCGTAACTACGGCTTGAACCAAGCCGTAGTAACGAGATTTTATAACGACATCGACAGTTTATCAAAACATAGCGGTAAACTCAGTTTATTTTTAGCAGAAATTCATTGCCATTGATTCAACATAATCATTGTGACCACAGGTTGATGTAAACCTCGTAAGTATGGACACACAAACTAACGCACAAATCAATAGCTAAGTCTAATTAGTCTAATTTGAAATGAATAAGATCTGAGTGAAATTATTTCTTTTAAAATGTCACTTCTTCATTTCCTTTTCAAGTTGTTTTGTACAGAATTATTCGGAGGTAATATTGTAAGACAAACTGGTGACAAGCATAGCCTTCTTTCTCTCCGTGGTTTCACCTAAGATCATACGATTGTTAACCATGAATATTTTAGGAAAGAGTATATTCCAATGCAGGGGGGATGTTTTATCCTATCTTTCATTAATTGGTCTACCCCTGACAAGTTCTGTAAATACCTTCTTCCCACTACAGAATAAACAAACAATTCGTTGACTTGTCTGTCTCGACCAATTTCTGTTTTCTTGTCAAAATTGTGAAGATAGACCTCCCATCTATCAGGTCTTTCTAGTGAAATAACCATTTTCCCAACTGAAAAATTCTCAGACTAGTACAAATTGAAAGGCGATGAAGATGAAAAATTCAGTTTTATTTGTTAAAAGTCATTTCATGTTAACCCTTTCACTGCCAAATATTTTTTTCGGACGTGTTTCTCACTGCTGAATTAATTCGAAGAAATTTCGATACCCTGTTCACAAAAACATGCATAAATTTTGACTCATTTGATGGATTCCTTTCAAATTTTCAGCACATACAGACAAATGAAGCACCTATATGTGACCAAAATTTAAAGG
The DNA here is from genome assembly GCA_963680895.1 of Fragum sueziense. Classification (NCBI taxonomy): domain Eukaryota; kingdom Metazoa; phylum Mollusca; class Bivalvia; order Cardiida; family Cardiidae; genus Fragum; species Fragum sueziense. The sequence goes on along the minus strand of OY804594.1, from coordinate 71,073,982 downwards.
TAATTTATGAAATAATTTTTTTTTTTATGTTGTTGGTACTCATATATTTCGTCCCCATAAATTTGTCGACAAAAGTCGCCTATGGCAGGGAACCCCTCGTCGACAAAAGTCGCCTATGGCAGTGAAAAGGGTTAAACTAAGACAAGAATTGAAAAAAATGAAAGAAATGCTGATGAGAAAATGCTGGTCATCAGCATATTTTCTTGTCTCTAAGGCTTTTCAAAGCTATCTTTATTAAGATCTGTCAGAATTAGAGAGATTGTTTCACAAATGGATATTGATAAAGACAGAGTAAATGCATAAATATAGCACAGAAAATATAGAGACAAAAGGAGAAATGCTGGTTATCAGCATTTTCTTCTCTAACCTCACTGTCTTCTAAAACCTCTTCTCTTAACCCTTTCCCATACAAGACCTGGTTTTGACATCTTTGCAACAAATGACTTGGGAAAACATTGATGCAAAAGAAGAAAGTGCTGATAATCAGCACTTTCTCCTTTTGCCTCAATATTTTCTGCGCTATATTATACAAAAATCTTATCTTTAACAACACGTTTTTTGTCGTTTTCAGCAACTTTGAAATAGGAAAAGTTCAAATTTTGCCGTTTGGGAAAGGGTTAAACCTCAAAACCTATGCCTGTTTGTGAAAGGGTTAATTATGTATTAATTGATTGTCAAATCAATCAAGACAAGACCTCCCATCTCTTAATGAAGTTGTTATCCCCCTATGTTAAATGAATGACAAGTCTTTACCCTTCAATGTTAATTGTATGATGTTAACCCTTTCCCTGCCAACAAAATTACAGACTGATCCACTTTTAACCATTCCCCAAACAATATGAATTTGGTATGGTTTTGATAACCATGATAGAAAAAGCATTGTAAGCAAAAGAAGAAAATGCTGTATATAGCATTTCCTTCATATGTCTTCATACTTTCTGCCCTCTATTGTACATATATCCTATCTTTATCAACCATCCAGTCTGCGGTGTCTGCAGCAGATTTCAAATTGAAACACCATCTTTTTGTCCTTGGAAAAGGGTTAACATACTATAAATCCTGTTAGCTTCCCCACATATAGACGTTCTTAGACACCTCACAACATGAGGGCTTAAGAAAACATTATGGAAAATGAAGAAATTGCTTGTGACAAGCAATTTCTTCAATTCCTACAATGTTTTCTATCCTAAACGACCAACACAATGTAAAGTTCCATTCACTTGAAATTGTCGTCTGCAACATCTTTGAATTTGGACCAGTCTAAAGTTTTGCCATTTGGTAATGGGTTAAATGATATAATTTCCAGTTTTTCAAGATGGATCATTTTCATCTGCCATAACAGCAAATAGTTTTGTACGAGAGCCAAGAGTTAGTGATAGCGCTGGAATTATCGTGATAACCTGCTCTTCGATAGAGAATGTTGGAGGAGAAAAAGCCAACTTCCTGACGAACGATGCTATCTCCCTTCCTCATGGCTTATCAGTAATTTGACAGAAATTAGCGCACACACTTTCAAGACCAACCAAAAACCTCCTCTTGGCTAGGAGGGTTTAACCCTATCCCAAACGACAAAATTTTAGGGTGATCTCCTTCAAAAACTGCCCCAAACGACAAAATGGATGTTATTAAAGATATGATTTGTGTGAAATAAAGCACAGAAAATATTCAGACAAAAGAAGAAACTGCTGGTTATCAGCAGTTTCTTCTTTTGTTTCAATGGTTTCCCAAGTCTATTCTAAAGGGGATGTCAAAACCAGGCTTTGTTTGGGAAAGACAACAATTGTTTGACTGCAACATGGCCACTGGTGGACCATAGCAATTTTTACAGAAATTAGCACACACACTTTCAAGACCAACCAAAAACCTCCCAGCCACAGGCCAGTTTTAACACCACTTTCAATGCTTTCTAAAGTAAGTTATAGCCTTAAGTGCATTACAGAGCTTGAAAATGTGCATTCTTGCAAGGTCAATCTATAACTGTTCTTTCACATGATTGATTACTAATTTTCAACTGTGCTGAAGATCGCGTAATGCAACATGTAAAATGAAATCTCATATCACAACAATGATAGTGGGGGCATGTTTTTTCTTTTTCAGAAAAACTTGTATTATTATTATTATGATTGTTTTCTTGCTTTGCACCTGTTCAGCACAGTTCAACTGCTGTTATATTGAGAAGATGGAAATACCCTTATTTTTTTTCTTCTTTTTCTGCAGTATTTTTTTTAAACAATTTCTCTTTGAAAACCCTAACCAATGACAGCTTCGTAAAGGATCATATGAGAAGAACCACAGCCTAAAAGGACCGAAATTGAATTCAAAGATGCATAACTCTTTGTATCCTGACATTAATCCTAAATACAGATTTAGAGTTATCTCCCTTTAACTATCACAACCAGAACATTATTCTATTCTCTGCCCGTCTGTGGGGCTGAATGTTAACCAAACAAACCCTGGTAGGTCTGCTGGGATATCCTTATCTCTTATCATTGTTAAAACAATCTTCAGCCTCTTTATGTTTACCCTTATTACCCAATACCAGACGGCAAAAGGATGGGTTGCAATAAGGGGTCAAAAAATAGATTTTCTTTAAATTTTGTGGATTGATAGGGTTACATAATATCTTTAATTTGTATGTGTAAAAAATCTGGTTTCTGCTTTTTTTCCGAGATATGGGTAAATAAAGTGGGTGGGGTAAGATGGACTGAAACACAGTAGGAGTCATTCTAAGTCACTTATCTTTCTTATTTTTAGCCCCAGATGCGTGAAAATTTGTATGCGTGTCTTGTGATAAATGCGTTAAACATTTATGCGCTTACATTTGATATTCCATGTATATCTTTTCCGTAATATTTATTCTTCTTTCTTTCGAAGAATTTCGCTATTTTTTAACGACCAACTTTACCAAACTATCTTCGCACGTTTTATTTGAAACCCGATTTCTATGAAACTTTACAGATGTATTACCCAGATATCAATAAAACTTTGTGTGAAATGTGAAAGAAAAGCGTTGGTCTGTTGTTGAGATATTTGACCTTGACCTTCAAAATGAATTCAAAACTCGGGAAATGCCAAAATGTGATAGTTAAAGCGCCAATTTTATTCATAAGGATTGGAAGCATGTTTTTTTTTTATTGTTCCTAATGAGTTCCGTAGCAATATTTACTTTTTTTGTATCGTACAACCCATTCGGAAGAATGGGAAAGAAAAGAAATTCTTTTTACTTTTCAGTTTTCTTATCAAACTAAATATTGCACATGAAACATGTCTACGCGGAAAGCGCTGTGATTAATATTACTACCACAGGTGAGTGAAATTAAATATTAGCATTGTGTTAAGATTGTTAGAACTACCAAAGCTTTATATGCAACTTGAATTGTCTAAGAGTTTATATTCACTCATCTCATAATGGACAAGAATTATCAATTTGCTAGGAGAAAACTAATCATTTTTAGATTGTATTTCTTATATGGTTATAAAGAAGACGCATTGTGAATGATTTTACTAAATGACCAAATGTGCTTACAATTAATTAACTTAAGCTAAATCATTATATAACATTATATGATATCAACAAAAAGAAAACAAGAGCCGTCACAGACGGATTATGCTCCCCGAATAAGTGTTTGTCACAAAATAAAAACTATCATACATTAAGCCCCCTTTTCCCATGACAGCTTTTTTGTACACACATTATTTATAGAATATTGTCTAGAACATCCTATTTATTACATGAGCACAAAATTTCATTAAATTCTGCACATTAGATGAAGAGAAATAAGAGAAAAACTAATTTTTACATTAAGGCCCCTTTTTCCATGACACAGCCTTAAATTTACAAACGGAGAAAAAGGTGTCTAGGTATTGACCCAGGGAGTTCACATGTGAAGTTTCATTGAATTTGGCCCAAGGGTTGCTGAGATATGGCTGTGGACGGACGGACGGACGGACGGACACACGGACGGACGGACAGCGTGGCGACTATATGCTCCCCCGAAATTTTTTCGGGGAGCATAACAAGAGGACCCTGAGGGCCCTAAATCGCTCACCTGAGTAATGTTTTATGCCAAATAACTTTGCATATGTTACGCATTGGGGTCCCAGAGAAGAATTTGGCCATGTAGTTTAGGAGGAGATGTTGTTTACAGTAATTGATGAGCTTTATGACATTTCCCATTTTCTGATGCCACAGCAACCAGAGTTTTTCATGGATTTCAATTCTCTTAGCAATTTTCATAAGGGACCACCCAAAGAACATTTCTGCCAAGTTTGGTTGATTTTAACCCAGAGGTTAAGGAGGAGATGTCGTTAAAAGAAGTTGTTAAGTTTTTGTGAAATTTTTCATTTTCCGATGCCACGGCAACCAGAGTTTTTCATGGATTTCAATTCTTTTAGCAATTTTTATAAGGGACCACCCAAGGAACATTTCTGCCAAGTTTGGTTGATTTTAAAGACATTTTTGAGCTTTTGTGAAATTTACCATTTTCCGATGCCACAGCAACCAGAGTTTTTCATGGATTTCAATTCTTTTAGCAATTTTTATAAGGGACCACCCAAGGAACATTTCTGCCAAGTTTGGTTGATTTTAACTCAGAGGTTAAGGAGGAGATGATTTTTAAAGAAATTGTTGAGCTTTTGTGAAATTTCCCATTTTCCGATGCCACGGCAACCAGAGTTTTTCATGGATTTCAATTCTTTTAGCAATTTTTATAAGGGACCACCAAAGGAACATTTCTGCCAAGTTTGGTTGATTTTTAACCCAGAAGTTAAGGAGATGTCATTTAAAGAAATAGTTGAATTTTTGTGAAATTTCCCATTTTCCGATGCCACGGCAACCAGAGTTTTTCATGGATTTCAATTCTTTTAGCAATTTTTATAAGGGACCACCCAAGGAACATTTCTGCCAAGTTTGGTTGATTTTAACTCAGAGGTTAAGGAGGAGATGATTTTTAAAGAAATTGTTGAGCTTTTGTGAAATTTCCCATTTTCCGATGCCACGGCAACCAGAGTTTTTCATGGATTTCAATTCTTTTAGCAATTTTTATAAGGGACCACCAAAGGAACATTTCTGCCAAGTTTGGTTGATTTTTAACCCAGAAGTTAAGGAGATGTCGTGTTCAAAGAAATTGTTGAATTTTTGTGAAATTTCCCACTTTCCGATGACACGGCAACCAGAGTTTTTCATGGATTTCAATTCTTTTAGCAATTTTTATAAGGGACCACCCAAGGAACACTTCTGCCAAGTTTGGTTGATTTTGACCCAGAAGTTAAGGAGGAGATGTCGTTTAAAGAAATTGTTGAGCTTTTGTGAAATTTCCCATTTTCCGATGCCACGGCAACCAGAGTTTTTCATGGATTTCAATTCTTTTAGCAATTTCTGTAAGGGACAACCCAAGGAACATTTCTGCCAAGTTTAATTGATTTTGACCCAGTAGTTTAGGAGGAGATGTCGTTTAAAGAAATTGTTGAGCTTTTGTGAAATTTCCCATTTTCCGATGCCACAGCAACCAGAGTTTTTCATGGATTTCAATTCTTTTAGCAATTTTTATAAGGGACCACCCAAGGAACACTTCTGCAAAGTTTAGTTGATTTTGACCCAGAAGTTAAGGAGATGTCGTTTAAAAAAATTGTTGAGCTTTTGTGAAATTTCCCATTTTCTGATGCCACGGCAACCAGAGTTTTTCATGGATTTCAATTCTTTTAGCAATTTTTATAAGGGACCACCCAAGGAACATTTCTGCCAAGTTTAATTGATTTTGACCCAGTAGTTTAGGAGGAGATGTCATTTAAAGGAATTGTTGAGCTTTTGTGAAATTTCCCATTTTCCGATGCCACGGCAACCAGAGTTTTTCATGGATTTCAATTCTTTTAGCAACTTTTATAAGGGACTACCCAAGGAACATTTCTGCCAAGTTTGGTTGATTTTGACCCAGTAGTTTAGGAGGAGATGTTGTTTAAAGAAATTGTTGACGCCGTGACGGACAGACAGACAGACAGACGGACGCCGGACATTGATAGATCACAATACCTCACCTTGAGCACTTCGTGCTCAGGTGAGCTAAAAAATGGAATCATATAAGATCTCATAGTCACCAACATTGTGACCAAGTTGTGTCTTGATTGGTCAATATTTGTGTTTTTTAGAGTGAAAATAAAGTCGAAAACGGCAATTTTGTTAAATTCAAGGGCCAATAACTCTACTTTTCTGGTCGGATCAAGCTGAAAATTTAAGTCATTCAGCATCTTATGGTTACCAACATTGTTGCCAAGTTTTGTCTTGATTGGTCAATAAATGTAGATGCTAAAGTGTAAACAAAGTCGAAAACGGCAAATTTGTCAAATTCAAGGGCACATAACTCCACACTTCCTACTTCGATGACACTGAAAATCCAACTCATTCATTATTGTATGGTCACCAACATTCTAGCCAAGTTTTGTCTTGATTGGTCAATATTTGTAGATGCTAGAGTGGTAACAAAGTCGAAACTAGCTATTTTTGATATTCAAGGGCGCATAACTCCGGACTTCCTGATCAGATCTGACCCAAAATCAAACTCGTCCAAGAGCTTATTGTCATACATGTTTTGACCAAGTTTGGTCAAGATTGGTCAATATTTGTAGATGCTAGAGTGGTAACAAAGTCAAAACTAGCAATTTTTGATATTCAAGGGCACATAACTCCGGACTTCCTGATCCGATCTGACCCAAAATCAAACTCATCCAAGAGCTTATTGTCATACATGTTTTGACCAAGTTTGGTTAAGATTGGTCAATATTTGTAGATGCTAGAGTGGTAACAAAGTCAAAACTAGCCATTTTTGACGTTCAAGGGCACATAACTCTAGACTTCCTAGTCAGATCTGACTCAAAATCGAACTCATCCAAGAACTTATGGTCATACATGTTTTGACCAAGTTTGGTTAAAATTGGTCAATATTTGTGGGTGCTAGAGTGGTAACAACAAAATGTGAACAGACGGACGGACGGACAGACGGACGGACAGACGGACGGATGGACGGACAGACAGACGGACGCCGACGGACAAAAAGCGACCACAATAGCTCACCTTGAGCACTTCGTGCTCAGGTGAGCTAATAATGTTAAATGCATGTATAGACAGGCCTTAAACAAAATTTATATCTGTCTATCAATGATTTCATTAGATGAAATGACCGGGTAACTCTGAGAGGTGACCAAGTTTATTATATTGAGTATATCAATTTTAACGGTAAAATCATACAATAAAACCCCAATCATGTGTGAAATGCATTCTTTTATGAATGGGCTGTCACATGCCATTCAACCCTAACCATTTTCCCAACAATGCATAGTTTTAACGGACATTCCCGATTTTCATCTTATTTTGAAGGTGAAGGTCAAATATCTCAACAACGGGCCAATGCTTTTCTTTCAAATTTCACACAAAGTTATATTAATATCTGGACAATACATTTGTAAAGTTTCATAGAAATCAGGTTTCAAAAAAAACGTGCGAAGATAGTTTGGTAAAGTTGGTCGTTAAAAAATAGCGAAATTCTTCGAAAGAAAGAAGAATGAATATTACGGAAAAGATATACATGGAATATCAAATGTAAGCGCATAAATGTTTAACGCATATATCACAAGACACACATACAAATTTTCACGCATCTGGGGCTAAAAATAAGAAAGATAAGCGACTTAGAATGACCCCTACTGTGTTTCAGTCCATCTTACCCCACCCACTTTATTTACCCATATCTCGGAAAATAAGCCGAAACCAGATTTTTTACACATACAAATTAAAGATATTATGTAACCCTATCAATCCACAAAATTTAAAGAAAATCTATTTTTTGACCCCTTATTGCAACCCATCCTTTATCCAAAATTTAATTATGCGGACAACTTTTTCAAGTGAATTAAATTTAACATTTTTGTGTCTTTCTGGTTTGAAAACATTGTGGGAAATGAAGAAATTGCTTGTCACAATTTCTTCATTTTGCACAATGTTTTCCAAAGTGTCTCTTGAGGAGCATCAAAAGGCCTCACTGTTAGGAAAAAGGGTAATTCACTCTGACTGAATGATTTGCAACTAATTCTTGTTCCACAAGTTCTGTTAAAACATGAAGGGAAAAGAGAGAAATACAAGAGATTTTGTAGGAAATGGTTTAGGCAATATCACAAGAATTTTCTAGAGATAAAATCTATCATCTTTGTTTTTATTAAAGGCACTTAAAAAAGTTATTACATGGTATGCTATACAGTTGAAATAGTATTTCAATTCTCATCGATGCTAAATTCTACAAAAGCAAAAAAAGATGCCTGAAAGTTGTTTTTTATCAACAGCTTATCTGCGATTCAATCTCCTCCTACAGGCCTGTAGAAAATGGATCTGCCTCGTTCACTGTCTAAATAAATCAACTTTCCAACTAGAACTTCAAGATTTTTCTCTCAAAATTCTGATGGAAAACAGACCTTGCCTACAATTGCAGGGGAAAATTTCATCATTTGATTAGTGCCTTGCTATGGTAAGTATATGAAATTTGAAGGCATTTACAATAGTTTTGCGCTAATCTATTCATTTAATATTCTTATAACCTTCACTGATCTAACTAGTTAACCCATTACGAGACCACACAATTCTTGATTAGTCAATTAATATCAGGTTTAACATGGCTTTTAAAAACTTTTCAGGGGAAAATATTTGAATTTATATTCATCATGGGAAGAGCATGCCTCATTTAAGTCTAAATCTTGTTGTTAACCCATTATCACACAGTGACTATGTTTGACTCCCCAAAAGATAAAAGCTTCGGAAAACATTGCAGAAAATGAAGAAATTGCTTGTGACAAGCAATTTCTCCATTTCCCACAATGTTTTCTACCAAAAAAGACCAAAGATTTTTAAATTTCCGAAACTTGAAATTGTCGTCTGCAACATCTTTGAATTTCAACCAGTCCAAAATTTGTCGATTGGTAATGGGTTAAATATTACCAGAGATAATTGCAAGGAATTAGTTAGCAACCTTCAAAACCAAAGCCATGGAAAATAATGCAAAGAAGAAACGCTATTGCTAGCATTATCTCCTTATTCTTAAGCCTTTTCAACCCTTGTAAATCTCAGTTGTTGTTTTTTCACATTAACTTGGTGAGATGCCTATCATTTGATTTTGAACAAATCTGGGAAGGGGTTAAGGAAGTTTAATGATTCAGAAAACATGGCCGACAATGAAAAAATAAAACAGCTCTTCAGTGACGGAGGTAAAAAAGGTCATAAAACCCAGCCAGATAGTCATGGCTACTATATAACCCGAAAACTGGGGCATTAAAACTGCCTCTTAAAGAAGATCTTTCTACTGGCTCACATAAACAAAATTCCTTCACCCATTTTTTGTTTATAGACACACCTTTTCATCTCTCCTTTGAAAAAATCTGGCGAAGTTCACATGAAATAGATCTACAGTATGCCTTCATGTACATGATAACAACTGCTCAACATTATATTGTCAGTAAAAGTTGCAGCTTCACAACCACTTTCCTATCTTGGGACCTTAAGTATAGGTTCAAAGTTAATAGCATAACACATTAAGTAATTTGATTTACAATAGGCCTATCTCATAGGGGTTAATTATAATGAGTATCAACAACATAGGGTTCAAAAACTGCTAATCATATAATCAAATTTCTGCATGTTACAAAATAATGGCAAACCCTCTAATCTTGCAGATCATAAGTTGTACCATTCAATACACCAAGTATTATGCAAGTGGAGAAAAACAAAAAAAGAAAAGAAAAATATTTCAATTAACGTTTATGGGGCCCCCATCCTCCCCATAAACTTGGGAACAAATTCCCATAAATCATTGCTGCTAAATGAACGTCAAAATGTATTTGTCAAACATAAACTTTAATGCATCTTTATCTAGAGGGTTGGTTAGGGTACACTCTGATAACTTGATTACTGATAAGCTTTTTAGGCTTTTCTCATTAATTTCAAATTGTCTGCGCTTAGCACTCTAATTTTTCTGATTATTTTTTTTTTATTTTTTTTTGCAGCAATCATTATCATAATTGACATAAGCAGCTTCGCATGTGACATGATTTTTGGCTGAACCAAATTCAAGGGTGTTTAAATTTGGACAAGACATCCAATATAACTAAGAAAAGAACATTTCAATATTTTCATGCAGGAAACTTTTAGCAGATCAATCTGCACATGCACACAAATGCCCTACTCAAAGTTTGAAAATCAGGAAAAAGTTAGGATAGACAACAAAATCATGTTTAAGTAAATGAATGAATTAAATACATAACGATAAAAAATATTGGCTTCATTAAAAAAAATCTGTTTCAATTTATAATCTCAATCATCTTCGTTCAAAAAGCTTTTAATCTAGTTAGGATTTTAAAAGGCCAACCACTATCAAAATTTCTCATCTATTTTAAGTGATTTTACACCATTTTCTAATTGAATGACCTGAATTCAGTATTGCAAGAATAATCTTAAATACCCAATAATCTCAGAAACTCTTTATTTCAAAATATCATAATATTCGAGAGCAGGGTTTTAAGCCTGTACTTTTGTGCATTGATTGTTCTCTTTTCCAAAAAACAAACTTGAAACTTATTCCTTATCGAAGAATTAGCAGAGTCCATAGCAAATAATTTAAAAGAGAGAAACGAGGGGGTGGGGTAGTGAGAGCTTATTTACCAACATTCTAAATAATTTTCCGAATCTAAAGTACACAAGTCATCTGATTGGATGAGACATATGCCTTTGCCAATCAGATTTATCATTGTGTAATTTTAAAAGTATACCGAGAACAGGACCTGTTAGTGAATACCAACTCTGGTCTTATAGGTAAAGAATGGAATGACAACCACAAAGAGTTGCAACTAAAGTTGGGTTGCTCATATTTCAAAGCATGAACCTGTGAAAAAAAAAAACAGATTAACCCTTTCCCAAACAACAAAATTTTAGGGTGATCTAATTTGAAATATGTTACAAACGACAAAATAAGTGTTAACAAAGATAAGATTTGTGTAAAATATTGTACAGAAAATATTGAGACAAAAGGAGAAACTGCTGGTTATCAGCAGTTTCTTCTTTTGTTTCAATGTTTTCCCAAGCCTTTTCTATTAGGGACGTCAAAACCAGGTCTTGTTTGGGAAAGGGTTAAAGCAATGGATCTTATCATAACATTGTTGCCACTGCTCATCAGCTGTGGTTGAGTGATCAAAAAGTTAGGTAGTTAAACGTCCATGCATGGTAGATGCACAATTAGCCAGATTGTAACATGATAACTTGTAGCCAGTGTCTAAATGGACTTCAACATGATTAATTACAAACTTGGGTAATTGGAATACTTAACCCTTTCCCAAACGGCAAAATTTTAGGGTGGTCCAATTCATTAGTTGCTGCAGACAACAAAACAAATGCTGTGGAAGATGAAATGATGTGTAATATAGCAAGGAAAATATTGAGACAAAAGGAGAAACTGCTGGTCATCAGCAGGGGGGTTTTGTCCGTACCTCGTTTCAAAATGCCCTCTCTGTTAGGGTCATCAAAATCCTTCATTGTTTGAGAAAGGGTTAAGTTAAGATTGTCTTCAATGTGATTAATTACATATTTTTGTAATTAGATTACAGGAATCTGCTTTGGTGGTAAGGCAGGTTTTGATGGGGTAGAATGATAGCATGTTCAAAATTGTTCTTCTGCTCTAAACAAGGCTTTGATCATTTTTATGACCCTCAGGTTTAATGAGTATGTTTCTCCTTTTATTACAGCATTTTCCATGGTTGTTTCTGATATAAAAGAAGGCTTTTTAAACAATTAGAGAAAAGAATCATTGTTCATCAGCATTTTACATAATATGAATACAAATAGCCTTCTATCATTGTTAAATCTACCATAGTAATTTTGAAGTTTATTTTGATACCAAACTTCACCTTTCAATTTTGACTAGACTAGTGTAATCATTAGAGCAAGGATTAAACTATGATGACCAGTAAAGTCGAGCCATTTCTAGGCTAATGAACCCCATCAAGTATCACATGACCAGATCACATGACCATGGTCCACTTGGGTGGTCTTGTCCGATTTACCGTGGACTTGGCTAAATTACTGGCCCCCACCCACAATATTTAGTGTGTTCATCTGTGAACATGTATATGTGAAAGATTTACTGGGGACATTTATGAAGGCTAAATGACTCCTGGCCAGTAAACCCTTACACAAACAAACATGATGAATTTTATAGCTACATCTACGTTTAAAGGTCTTAATCTTAAAAGCTGCAGTAGACGACAAAAAAGATTTTTGTATGATATAGCACAGAAAATATTGAGGCAAAAGGAGAAAATTCTGATTACCAGCATTTTCTTCTTTTGCCTCAATTTTTTCACAAGGTTTTGCTTTATAAGGGACGTCAAAACCAAAAAGTCTAATTTTGGAAAGGGTTAAACAGAACTTAAAGGAACAGAAACATTCCCTAATTACAAAAATTAATAAATATTGATGAAACAATAAAAGATTTGACAGGAGTTTTGTTCGGTTAACCTAACAAGTAGAACATTATTCATTAATGTTCAAATGGAGTACACCCAGCTATCTGATCAACACAGCATGACATGTCTCCCAAATGGAGCCTCATTTAATTGCAACTAATTTGCGCTCTTTGGGTGGTCCTGCATTAGGTGCAATTATTGAAAATTTCATGGCTGTAGTTTGTTTTTGGTGGTGATAGCAATTTACTGAAGGTAATTTTGGGCTACTTATTATATTTTTTACTGCATATTTGATGAAAGACTATCAAAGCCAAAATTTTCTCAGGATAAAGACGCATTACAATAAAATAGAGGAAAACATCCAAAATCTGGTCATGCCATAAACATAAAATCTCCAAAGCTGTCAGAGGAGCAAAAAGTTGAAAACTTTTTGTGTAAAGTAAATATTAATATTTTGAAGATTTTTTTTTCTTCACATTTTAGCCCTTTTTAGATCTAATTTTTCTGTCATTGGTATATTTCTTTTTAAAAAGAGTCATCTGTGACAGCTCTGAAACTTGGCCATCAAGATTTTTTTTAAAATGGAATGAAAATACTTGCACTATTGAGCAGTTATACAACCTGAAAAATGTTGTAGAAAGATTCAAAATGTAAAGTTTAAGCAAACAGAGGAGATTTTCAAAATGTTTTTGTCAGTGAGCTGAGCCTTGCCACACAGTAAAACACAGCATACTCAAATATTGAACTAGTGTCCTATTTCACACTGTTCAAACAACCTCTGGCAAGGCCCTATAGACCTAAAGACTGTTTGAGCAATCCTTATAGGAACCCTGTTTCAGTTACCTTGAAGACGGCTGATGACAACTCATAGCCCAAGAGTTGCGAGGTTATAATTTTTCTCTTATTACAAGCCCCTTTGAAAGTATAATCATTATTGTTGATCAAATTCAAGGCAAGACAATTTTATCATCAGCAATTTCCTTTATTGAGCTTCTTTAGACGCATCATATTTTGAAGCTCAAATATATGTATGGTTTAAAAGTTTTACAAAGACCAATCACTGGTGACCATTGGAGAAGCATCTTTTTGATGGTCAAGACTGCCCATTGGCCACAGGCTAGTGACATAAGTGGTCAAACAGACCATTGTTATAGGCTCCCTACAGTGGTTGAGGTCATATCATCATGTTGGAATGTTACCTACACCTTTAGACCCTTTCACAAACAAGACCTGGTTTTGACGTCCCTAATAGAATAGGCTTGGGAAAACATTGAGACAAAAGAAGAAAGTGCTGCTGATCAGCACTTTCTCCTTTTGCCTCAATATTTTCTGAGCTAAATTGTACAACTCCAACCTTCATTAACATCCATATTATCATCTGCAGCAGTTTACAAATTGGATCACCCTCATTTTTTGTTTCTTGGGAAAGGGCTTAGACCCTTTACCAAATGAATTTTATTTATAAATCTGAATCAGTTTCAAATGTTGCTGCTGCAGATGGCAAATTGAATTCAACTTTTTATCAGTAATTGGTATGAACTTGAGTCTGAAGAACATTGACACATTTTGCCTGATAGTTTTCCTAAAGTTTTTCTTTCAAGGACTTCAAAAGCAGCCATTGTTTAGGTACCCTATCCAAATTTGATGTCCACAAATGAGTCACTGGTCCAATTTGGTACCAGGTACAAAATGTTACTAAAACAGCTTTCATGTCCTTTGGGTTTTATTGTGGATATCTTCAAGGAAGTCAATCACCCATTTTATTTAGCAAAATTAATGTTGCTGTATTTTTTTATCAAAAACTTTTGGCTGTCTCTATGAAATATGTCATTTGTTGAATTAACATAAATTTGCAGACTTTTAACCCATTACCAAACGACAAAATTTTAGGGTGGTCCAAATTGAAAGATCATGCAGACGACAACTTCAAGTGAATGGAATTTTTAATTTTAAGGTATTTTTGGATGAAAAACATTGTGGGAAATGAAGAAATTGCTTGTCACAAGCAATTTCTTCATTTTCCACAAAGATTTCTCAAGCTTTTATCTTATAGGGAGTCAAAAAGAGTCACTGTGTGGTAATGGGTTAAAGATAAACCATCATGCAAGAAAGTATCCTCTTCAAAGATAGAGCAGCAAAACTACTATTAGAATGATGTGAAGATTAACAACAAATGATTCAACATGCTGATCAAGTTGCAAAGGCTGACATACTTTTAAATTGCTACAAGACCACTGTCCCATTAAAAAAATGTCAAATTTCCAATCTATAAATAAAATCATTAAATAACAAATTTGATTGGTCAACACAGATGTCTCATCCAATCAGATCGGTTATTATCGAGAATGAATAAATAAATTTTGGCATTGAATACAAATTGCATTGTACATGCATCAGAGTACAGGCCCAGAATTATGAGATGGGAGTCGTAACTGATAAAGGTATCACAACTACTAGATGGATGCTGGACTGTCTGTTTTCCTATGACACTCTAACATCCCTAAATCCCAGTATTTATGACAAGTAATGGCCATAATTCACCCTACAAGACCATCGGACATTTCCCAGGTGTAGAAACTGTTTCATAATTCTTTACTCCATACATGTATGTGTTTCAAGTCATCAAAAAGTGTAATAATTACATGTATGCTGATAAACAGTACAAATATTATCGTCCCAGATCAGCCTTGGCTGTTTGTGCAGTTTGAACAGTGTCGGAACTATTCACTGTTGATCGCTATATGGTAAAAGTTTCAAACAGATAAACAACTAAATGAAATTTTACTTTTTTCTACTACAACTAGTAATATTAACTTAGTTATCTACAAGAGTTTTCTTTTTATTTCATTCAGTTCAGACGTAAGTTGTGTGAGTAATTCATGTCAGAGAATAGGTTAATATTTATGGCTCTAAATAACAGCAGCTGTGATATGTCTTGCCAGCATTATAGAAAGTCATTGCCCTGTCTTCATAATGACTTCATCCAGTAAATTCATACATATTAATTAACAAAGTACATCTTTTCTATACATGATACAAACTTGATAATCGTTAAGGCCCCTATGTGTAAAACTGCTATATCATTTTTATATTAATTGAATAAGAACTTCGGAATCTAAACTTGACTTTAATTGAAAGTTTTGACATTGTTACAATGTCTGTGTTATCATTATCAACAGCAATTTAGTTGATTTGTATCAAAAACATCAAAACTACTGCTTCTTTAAATTCATTCTTTGTTTTTTTTTTTAGTTTAGGCTCTGTAGTAAAGCTCAGGGAGATTGGTAAGCGGTATTTGTTTAGATTTTCCCCCTGTGTGAGGCCTCAAGGTATAGAAGTACTAAATAAATGAATTGGGCAGTATATGTTACATTGCCTGTGTTCACCTGGGTGGTCCTACGAGGTTATATACCACTCCTTGTAGACCACATGTATACACACGGCTTGGCAGGACTTTGTTGTGTGAAAAATAGTTTGTGAAGAAATTGCAAAATAGAAAATACCATACTTCTTTTTGTCTACTATAATTCATTCCATGAAGAGGACATTTTACCCATTTGCTACTAAAGAAACTTTAATACAGAGATATTTGTTTTTGCCCTCTATGACCGATACTTTACTAGACCTTATCACTTATATCTGTTGCATGAAAACTTTAGAAATATTTCTGTTGCAGTCTTACAATGTTACTTTGAAATCGCAGACTTTAGAGAATTTCTGTTGCAGTCTTGTAATATGGTAAGCTTCACTAGCTTTCTTGGGCAAGCTTAGACTGATGTCAGTCTGTTAAGAATAACATCATTTGTATCAAGAAATATAAAATTAAGGTACATAGAAAAAATGTTGCTCTGTGTTGTTCTTGTTAAGAACAACACAGAGCAACATTTTTCTATGTATACACAGAGCAACATTTTTCTATGTATCTTATTTTTATATAAATTTCTCAATACAAATGATGTTATTCTTAACAGACTGACATCAGTCTAGGGCAAGCTGTGTACAATTAGAATCAAAAGATGTGATCAATGAAGAAAAGAATGAACATAAAAGCAACATAAGAATTGGTTCCAAAATGAAATTAATCATAGATTTACTAAATCAAAATGTAGGATACAGAAATCTTTATAATCTGTAGTTTTCTCTACTGGGTAAAGGATCAAAACACCCAGAAAGAATCTGGTATGAAAGACCTCACTGTATTCACATTCTATTCATCCCCAAGTTTTTACCTTTTTTTACATAATACCTTAATCAAACAATAAAAGTTACAAAAGTCGGCACAATGGCAGCCATTCTTCCCCCTGGCAGATTTTTATGTGTAAACATTAACCTCCCATCAATAGGTGCTACCCAGACCACTTCCCAAAACTTCTGCCCCAGTATTTTTAATGGCTCTCTCAATAAAATGTTTTTAGAGGTACACTGAAATCTATTTACTCAAAATCTTCATTGCTTCTATCAGTCTGTCTGTCTATCTGCCAGTCTGTTTGTTTGTGTACAGCCCTGCGTTCAGTAAGACAAAACGTTAGCTAACAGTTAGCCATTTCATTTGGAATACTCGGTCAATTTTCTCAAATTTGGTTCAAAGAAGTTGCGAATGTTGGTAACCTTAGCTAACAGTTGTCTACTGAACACAGCCCAAGACTAAGGTAAAATTGTATAGTTGTCCCACGATATTCTGAATCCCACCAAACAATAAAAAAGATGTCCATTTACTGTAATTATAGGTTATGCAGGTCAAAACGAATCCATATTGATGATAATCTGTATTTTGATGTAATATTGGAGAGACAAATTCCATGTGCATCTCTATAATAACATGTTTTTATAGGTTACAGGTTTGTTTATTTATAAACATCAGATTACCTTGGGATCACTGTATGTGTACAGACCTAGTATTGTGGATGTCCAAAATGAAATTAAACTTTGGTTGCTTTTCAATAATTAATTTGCGTATTACCAACAAATATATAGCACATATTTGACACAGCATCAGTATCAATTTAATTCATTGTTTCAATTTAAATCATAGTCAATCAGATCTAAAATTGTCAATGATTTAGACTAAATAGTAACCTTTTGACTGGTCCTGGGTATAACATTTTGTCTGAAAATTTCATTCCTTTTCTGACATGACCAGACAAAATTGTGATAAAAGATACAAATAGGAATGAGGGAGAGTTAGTTTGAAGCAGACACAGATTTGTTCTTTCCAGGCGTGCTTTTATGGTAAACAATGTTGCAAGATACTCCTCTGACATTGTTATATACTCAACCCTTGTCTAAACAACCAAGGTTAGGATGACTCAAGTATATAGAAAGTTTCTAAACACACTAAATGAGTCAGAATAAGAAAATGTTGATGACCACCATTTTCTTCTTTTTCCTCCATTCTATCTTGCACATTGAATCATATAAGCGTTATTTGTTCTGTCATTTGCAGCTGTTTCCAACTTGGACAAGCCTAAGACTGTCGTTAATTTACCCATTATCGGCCGACATATTTTTAGACTTGAGTCCAATTTCAAAGATGTTGCAGACCACAATTTTGTGTAAATGGAATTTTTCAGGGTTTTGTCTTTCTGAATAGAAGACATTGTGGGTAACAAAGAAATTGCTTCTCTCAATATCTTCATTTTCCACAATGTTTTCTCTAACTGTTTTCTTGATGTGCATCAATGTGTGCAGTTGGGTTAACTTTAGGAAAGGAAGATTAAAGTAAAATTTGACTTACCTAACAATAAAATCAAATTCTGCTAAAGCTAACATGATAATTCCCAGAAAGGTTGATATTGCACCGTGCACCACCGGGGCGAACGTGTGTTGAAGCGACGTCAACATGCGACTATTGCGTGACCCGATGGAAGTTACAAATCCCTGCAGAAATAAATTAGAAGATGTAAGTTTCATATTCAACTAAATCATGTTTGTCATACATTTCTTTTGTAAATATTCATATATTTTTTTACATTGATTGGGAAACAAGTTAGATTAATCCCTAGATTAATTCCTTTCAACTCTGCTTCCCGGAAATTGCACCAGAACTCATGCCAAATGTGTTGGCCAATAAAAAGTCTAAGAACTACCTCCAATACTGGGGATCAAACTCAGGACCTCTTGCTTGATCACAAAGCAGATCCTTTACTTCTCCACACCACAGTATGTCACACCATCATGTATTTGTTGGCTACAACAGTCAAAATTATCAAATAAATTGTTTTTTTGAAAAATATTTTGCATGTAGGGAAAACTTCTTGAAAGAAATGAACTAGAATTTGCTGCTTTGAAACAAGCTGCAGTTATGAGGTTTTCAATGAAAAGCGATGAAATACAGAAGTGCAAATACTTCCAAACAAATTTAATGTAATGTCACTTACCACAGACACATGAACTGTAAACTCCATACCAATTCCAACAGTGACGATCAGAACGACCGCTGGAATCGCACTTAATTTGAGTCCCATAATGCCCATGAACCCAAACAGCTCGATCAGCAACATCGTCAATATGATCACCTGAAATGACAAAAATATAATACTTTTTTTTTTGGAAAAATGCTTTTTATAGACGCAATTTATATCTTAGGAAATTGATTATTTGCCATTTTCAAAAACTGCAAGACACAAGCCTTGGCTTTGGAAGATAACATTGCAGGATGAATAAGACATAAAGAATAATTAATTAGTAAAATCATTACTGCATGAATCTACATAAGAATTTTTTCATACAAATACCAGCTGGTAAAATGCTAAATAATCAGGAGAAAACAATCTTGCCATCGCCCAAGAATTTTTCATCTTAGTCGTTAAATTAAGTGACACCAGCTAATAAAATCTCTACGAGAAATCATCCAATCAAATCTTTATTAATCTAATATTTTAATTGAACCTGTGCAAAAATATTATGATACAGTACTTGGCTCTTTTATGCACTTCAATTTCGCAGTAAGTCGTAAATGCAGCATAAAGTCTATTCCTGCTGTTAACGCTTTCCCAAACAAGACCTCATATTGACATCCTTAAAAAAGGTGCTGTGGAAACTATTGAGGCAAAAGAAGAAAGTGCTGGTACCCAATCCTTTTGTGCTTTTGCTTCAATATTTTGTGTGCTATTTTATCAACAAATCCTATCTTTATTTACACAATGTAAATTCATTCATTTTGCCGTCTGCAGCAGCTTTGAAATTAGAACGGTCCAAGTTTTTACAGTTTGCGAAAAGGTTAACCCGATGTTATTTTTGTCTCAGATTAATTCAGGTATGGTATTCTGCAAAGACCAAGATCAGTCTGTACACAAATGCAGTCTGATCTTAGTCTGTTCTACAAAATTCTCACACAAGTATGTTTAGTTGACAATATACATTTACATATAACTTCTACCACATCCAGACATATATTGCATGAACAGCTGCAAGTTGGGGATTTATTTGGCATGACTAGAGTTCATTATTACTGGAAAATATGAGATTGGAGAGTGAAATAATATTTTTAAAGCATTGTTTCCCATCTTACAGAATGTACTTAAAAATTTAGATTGATGGAAAGATAGAGAGAAAGACAGATAGACTAGAAGAATAACTCCTGCATATTTTGCAGATACTTAAGATTAAACTGAGAAAAAATAAAGTGTTTGAAAACATTGCAAAGTCATGATTTCCATCAAAAGATTGGATAAGCATTGATAAAAGAGAAGAAAATTTTGTCTGATAGTTGCCATTTTCTACTTTTGCTTCAATATTTCCTATGTATACATATTAACATCCATTTTGGCTTTCGAAATGGACTGACCAGTCGAAGTTTTGTGAATTTGGAAAGGACTAATAACAATACTTTGAAAGAATCATTCAAGTCATCTCAGGTATTTAATGTATAATCCAAAGCTCAAGGCAGGTAACAGTTCAGCAAAGGGTTAAAATTATCAGACAAGAAGATGGAATTGACTAATAAAAAATTTCGGGAGGAAATAAACACACATGTTACGGCAGGTTCACAAGCCATTTTCATTGTAGAGGGGTAAAAGAAAAATACCCCAGTCTCACCTATCCAAACAAAATGTGGGTTCTTATGCCAGCAAACCTACTTCTTACCTAACCCTTTTTCTTACTTTTTTATGCCCATGTATCGTAAGATCGGTGGGATATTGTTTTACTCGTTTATTTATGTCTGTCAATCTGTCCATCTGTCTGTCTGTCCAAAAACCTATTGGCAATTTCAGGAGCATTAATTTTGTCTTTCACAAACACATTCTGCTTTTCTCTCAAAAACCATGAATTTCTTTTTTTTTTGTTGACTCTCCAGTTATTGTTATCAAACACTTATGGAAGGAAAGAAAGTCTTCTTTGTTGAAACACTTTTCCCAGACAGACTTAAATTTTTTACCATATAGCACAGAAAATATTGAGGCAATTGAAGAAAATGCTAATAAGGCATTTTCTTCATTTGTTAAATGTTTTCCTAGTGTTGGTGGGGTCAGGTATGAGAGAAAATGAGAAAATACTGTAATCAACAGCTTTTCAATGCTTTCACTATTAGGGTTGCAAATCACATCATTATTTTGGAATCATCCTCAATTCGGTAATTCAAAGACAAAATAGTTTTTAATGTTATCCTTAGAATTACAAAACAATCAATCTGATTTGACAAGAAACAATGCTTGTACAAAACTGGGAACTAGACAATAGCTTTAGAATCATTGATGAAATCAATGCCACATTTCAAAGAAAGGATCACAAATCAAGGTGTGCAATATGAAATAACATTGAGAGAGAAATACTTAAAAGCTTTCAATTACCTTTTTCTAAATAGAATAATAAATATAAGGGCAGATAAAACCCAATTGTTATAAAAAAGCAATTCTCGGTAATTGAAAATTTCTGATGAAGGCATGCCATCTTGACACGCTACTTCTCAAGATTCTCAGATTTTTTTTCTCTTCTCTCACAATTTCTGTTACTTTTTCTTAGGGTCTTACAGCTTTGTCTTTTATCAATTTTATAATAGATCATCTAAATTTAACCCGTTACCAAACAACAAATTAGAGGTTCATAATAAAAGCTGTTGCAGCAGTATATGTTGACAGTCCTAAGAGATACACAATATCGTCAGTGCTATTGCAAAACCGCGTAACTCCAGCTTGATTAAAGCTGGAGTTACGCGGTTTTGCAGTAGCACGGACGATATGAAACAGAAGTATGTTCTATAGTCAGTATTTTTCCCTTTTTCTTCAAAGTTTTCTGTAATTTGAAATAACACTTGGGGTTTTTCGATCACTTTTACATTTTTATTGTATACTTGAATGAGGTTATGTTATGTTAGTTAAAGTGTACAAAAGTAATAATTTGCCTAATACTTACGATAATTGCTGCGAGCCACGGATTCATCAGCACGAGGGTTAGCACCAAAAACGTGATACCCAGGATGCATAGCAGCGCCAACATGAGGTAGAAACGTAGCTTAATGTACTGCTCCCAAAACGTGAACGGGATACCGCTAGGATAATTGGGCAGCCCGCGCGATGCAAACTCATCACAGATTGAACGGATCTCCAACACGATATTTAAAATGTCCTCCGTATCGGACAGATCAGAGAGGTAGAAAGGTATCTGGGCATAGATTATACTCTTTGCTTTAGGAACTGAAAATGGAAGAGAATACTTAAAGTTTTAGCGACATGACGCTTTTGGGTACCAGACAAAGTATCTAGAAATGGATGGTGTACTGCATGAAGAAAATTAGAAATCAAGTCATTGGGCTTTCTTTAAAAATTTGAATACAGAAGGATATCAAAATATTCACTTTTAGCATCAGGATTTCCCAAATTTTCTCTTTTTTGGTTTTAATTTGTTTTCAATATTAATTCAAATGTCAAAAACACATTGTTTCTTCTTTCAAAACATTTCTAGCAACAATAATTATGTCATTTTAAGCTCTCTTGCACTTAAGAACAATCCTTAGCTGAAAAATGTAATTTTAAATGAAGTTTTAAATGAAGTTTCTATGTCACAAAGAAAACATTTTGACAGACAAAAGAGAGATACTTACTGCGCTTATCATTAACAAATCTGTCATGTACCCAGGACTTGGTTTCAGGTCTTATGTTGCCCAGAGAGTAGGAGTACGCCATGGCATCATTAGAGATCCAGGCAGTGAGGTAGTTGTAGAACGCGTCCGGATTGATGATCCCATCCTCGCTCACCAGCCGAACCCGCGTCACCTGAGACTCGTCAACTGGACTGTCGACGTAGCCCGTCTGCGCGAGAAGCTTGTAAGCCAAGATGCCGTCATCAGACGCATTGTTGTACCAACCGTTGGTACGAAACGTGCCATTTGCATAGTCTGCATCAAATGCTTCTTGGAGACCTATAACAGAGGGAGAAATTTGTGGTATGTGTACAAACAACCCTTTCCCAAACGCAAAAATTTAGACTTATCCAAATTCAAAGATGATACAGATGACAATTTCAAGTTAAAATAATATTATATTTTTTGGTCTTTTTGGGTAGAAAATTTCTTCATTTTCCACAATGTTTTCCCAAGCCTTTATCTTGAAGGGCGTCAAAAAGCGTCAATGAGTAGTAATGGGCTAAGAACTACAAACATTGAGGAAATGTCTACAGTGTTACTGCAAGTTTACATACAAGGCAGCTAAAGGACCTATCCTTTTGCTACTAGGACTTCGATCTTTGAAAAGTTTGAAAAGGGATTATCCCAGTAATAATGAGTTTGGATGGTATCATTTTGAAAATGTTACAATGCTAGCAATGACTTACATACATATTTATAAACTTCACTTACCCTGTAGCCACTGTCTAAATAAATCCAACCAAAAATCCGGAAGAGATCCATCCGGCTTGCGAATAATTTTATCCACACTTTGAAAAGCACGGTGATACTCCCGTAAAAGTCTTTGGTTATTTGGATAGTCAAAGTCTTTGGTTATCATATACACATCATAAAATCCAAAATACACGGATTGCTTCTCAAGGAAGCTATATTCACTCGTGCCACGCGGCACAATGTCTGTGAGGTCCAACCCGTCTTTCACTTGGGCAGTGCCCCAAATACTAATTATCAATATCACAACAAAAAATACACAAGTGAACACTTTAACAGGCGTCCGCTGTAAAAATGGAGCATAGCGTTGTGTCGCTAAAGTAGTCAATGAGGTGTTTAAGCACTCTTTTTGAAATAATGCCATACGTTCCTGACATGTAACCGATTGTCCTTCTGTAAGACACTGCCGTGAATTAGTTGCAGATTCATAACCTGGGGAAAAAGTAAACATATAAAATAGTGAATTTTTATCATTTCAAGCATTCAAGTTACAGGCAACATAATTTCTCATCAAAATCTTTACAATAAGCTGATGGTAGTAGCAATATTTATACGTGACTTAATTGTATATCAATATTTTTTTCAAAGGAATAATCATTTCATCTTTCTTTGATTTATGAGTTAAAGATTCTGCCAATAATTGTGCACAATCAAGAATGAACAGAGACATATTCAAACAGAAACACATCTTAGAGAATGAGCTGAATGAGGTATTGGTTCAGGGTTATCCACAGAATAATTTGAAGCCGAAGGGGCATATTAAAATTGTGTCCATGCAAATAATTGTGAATAAAAATATAATGGGAAAAGAAGAAATTGCTCAACTTGTTTTTTATACAGAATTGTCAATAATGTATAAGAATGCACTATTAGTTATCAGGTTTTGACACGATATACCTCTAAATGTCTCTATATGCTGACCATTTTGGAGAAATTAAGCTGTAGGGGTAATTTTGATGCTGTAGAGGCATCATAGTGATTTACATGAAGCTGCAATGGGGTTGATAAAGCTTATTAGGCTAAGGAGAACACTTTGGTTGACCAATGTAACTATTCCATTAATCGTCAATGAAGTTTTTAAGTAGACAACAAACTGAGGCACACACCATAGTTACCTAATGTAGGTATGGGTGACCCACATCTAGACACAAACTGTCCGTCCGTGGGCGCGAGTGTGGTTTGAGCTGGACCGCCATGTGGGCTGGACTCGGCGATCATGTCCCTGGCCAGCAGCTCATTGTAGGAGGGAGGATAATAGGAAGGGGGCGGAGTTTGACAATGTGGGCGGTCCTCATCTATCTCGACATCATCATGAATATGCAAATGAGGCTGGAGTTCTATCACTACATTGTTGTCGCCAAAACTGAAACAGAAATGGTATAATTTCAAAACTTTAGTCTAGTCAAAATTGAAAGAGTCGCAGACAACAATTTCAAGTCAATGAAATTTTAAATGTTTTGTCTCTGTGGGCATAAAAACATGATGGGAAATGACGACATAGCTTGTCAAGCAATTTATCATTTTCCACTATCATTTCTCTAGCCTTTATCTTATGGGTGTCAAAAGGTGTCGTTATAGTAAAATATGTTTTGTACAGCACTGGCATTCTGAACAGAATGATTATATACAAAAGGTATTTTTAAAATAACTGTAATACTAAATGTTCAAATGACTGAAATATCAACCAGCTACAAAAGGACAAAGCGAAATTAGGTACATCTATCATAAAGCATCAAGTTTTAACAAGCCACATTTTATTAATCTTTTTTGTTGTCTGCTAAACTATATTCGAAGACAGACATATTGGGACTATATGAGACAATTTATGGTACAACCCACTACTAAACAAAATTGTTTTACAGACAAAAATCTGAATTTAGATATTACATATATCAGGGGCAGCACATTGTATTTGCTGATCTTTCTGAATTGGATTTCTGAAATTAAATGATATTCCAAGCCATCTGATTGGAAAAGATGTTCATTTTGTCCTTCAGATTGATTGTTGGGTAATTCAACCCTTTCCCAAACTGCAAAATTTTAGGGTGAGCCTCTTCAAAAACTGCCACAAATGACAAAATGGATGTTATAAAAGATAAGATTTGTGTAAGATATGGCACAGAAAATATTGAGACAAAAGGAGAAACTGCTGGTTATCAGCAGTTTCTTCTTTTGTTTCAATGTTTTCCCAAGCCTTTTCTATAAGGGACGTCAAAACCAGGTCTTGTTTGGGATAGGGTTAAAAGGCATAATGCAACAAAATTGACAGAAGGCTTTTGCATATGTAATGACACCACATTGGCAATGTTTCTGAAGACACTCAACTAACGGACTTTGCAGACAAAGATAAAATTGTCTTTGATTAATTTTGGTGCACTACATTATTTGGTATTACATTGGCTGGTAAGTACTGCACTGGAATTAAAATGAATTTCTATCAAGAAGCAAAGGCGCCTACCTTTCAAAGCAGCAGAAGACATCGACTTTCTTGTTTTTCTTCCTGATGATGTCTATACTGCATATAGCAGGGTAAATGAGGAGCACTGTGATGAGGTTAAACAGAATGAGAATGGCTGCCTGGAATGTATGAACATTACACAATTATAGATTTGTCCCAAACAACATAATTTTAGGGTCATCCATAACAAAAACTGCTGCGGAAAACAAAATGGAAGGCAATGCAAATGTTATTTGTGATGAACATAGCTAAGAAAATATTGAGGCAAATGGACAAAATGCTGGTCACCAGCATTTTCTTCTTTTGCCTCAATGTTTACCAAAGTCTTTTTAATTAGGGACATCAAAACCAGGTCTTGTTTGGGAAAAGGATAAGTAATTCAAAGTTAGTAATATATCTTTGAAAATCTATAATATTGTAAAGACTTCACTGTGCCTTATTTGATTGTCCATATAGCAGGGTAAATGAGTAGGACTGTGATGAGGTTAAACAGTATGAGAATGGCTGCCTGCAATACACAAACATTACAGAATTTACACAAGCCCGTAGGAACAGGGGGCCTAGGGGGGGAGCTAAGCCCCCCCAATGTTGGCCAAAAATGCCAAATTTTCTTAGTTTTACACTGAAAATTTTGGGAAAATCCAAATTAGCCCCCCCCTTAATATTCAGGACAATGGCTTTAGCCCCCCCCCCCTCCCCCTCCCCCAATGAAATTGCTTCCTACGGGCCTGTTACAGATCAATTAACTCAATTCCACATGATGGCGCCTTTTGATGCCCCCACAAAATTTGTTTCGGAAAACATTATGGATGATGAAGAAATTGTTTGTTACAAGCAATTTCTTCAATATCCACAATGTTTTCTGACCCAAACTACAAAGATTTTTAAAATTTCATAAACTCAAAATTGTTGTCTGCAACATCTTTGAATTTGGACCAGTCCAAAAATTTGCCACCTGGTAATGGATTAAACCTTTCATTTTAAATTGCAATTACTTGAACAGTTTGAAAGATGTTGCAGATAACAATGTGAATGACAATGAATATCAAATTTTCATAGGATATAGCACAGAAAATGTTGAGACAATAGCAGAAAATGCTGATTATATATAATAAGTGTTTTC
The DNA here is from genome assembly GCA_963680895.1 of Fragum sueziense. Classification (NCBI taxonomy): domain Eukaryota; kingdom Metazoa; phylum Mollusca; class Bivalvia; order Cardiida; family Cardiidae; genus Fragum; species Fragum sueziense. Next base: position 71,047,081 of record OY804594.1, on the reverse strand, counting down.
TTCTTTTGCCTCAATGTGTTCTGAAGTCTTTTTGGTAATATAAAAACCAGGCCAGGTTTCTCAAAGAAACTTAAGTATGTCCTCAGACTCAAATCTGAGCACCATACTCAAATCACACGAAATTCATGTGAACTTCAATCGAATACCCTTCAACATTGGAGAGTAGTCCATTGAAGTTGAGCATGTACTCATGAGTATGTACTTAAGTTTTTTCTAGAGACCTGGGCCAGATCTTGCTTGGGAAACGAATATTAATTTTGTGGATAAGAGTTATATGTAATAATGTCAGAACAGTAAAAGGTGAAAGGCAAAAATCTCATTGTGAATTACTTAATTAATGAGCATTCTAGAGAAAATTAGAATAAACCCTTTACTAAATAGGTAATTATTGTCTCCTTTATAATAATGTATACCGCTACCAGTCAGACAAGTTTTTATATAAAATGGAAACATAGATCTACTATTTCTTTATCAAAAGGGAATATTATGAAGAGGATTCATGTACATGTACCTTAATACCATTTCAGTCTGATCTACTACTGCTTGGCCCAACTCTGGTATGGTATTTTATCCTAATAGTTTTCATACCATGTCATGATGTCTAGTGCATAGGCCTACATGATGATATTTTTTCCCTTTCAAGAAGGCTTTTTGATATTGTGTTTTAGCCAAACTTTATTTTGACTTTAATCAGTTAATTTTGAGAAAATTATTCTAAGCATAGGTGAAAAGGCTCATAATATAATCCCCATTGGTAGAAAAGATATTTTGTGGGACTACTTCAGGCTAAGCTTATACAGTAAAGAGTGTATGCAAATTAATTTATTCACAACATAGGCAAAGTAGATTTTTTTTTAAATAAATGGATTTATTAGGAAGGACCACCTATGCTATTTAAGAAGATTAAGTTCACTTTCCATTCACTTTTTTTTTTATTTATTCCTCTTTCATTTTTAATTTACATATTATATACCATATTTATTTGATGATCTTATTCATTGACTGTTCAGTTTTGTTTTCTTGAAATACATGAACGAGAGAAATGATTAACTACTGAAATCTAGAGAGACTTCAAATATCATTATCCTCCATTTTCTTCAAAGAATTTACAACTACAGCTTAACTCTTTCCCACACATTGACGCCTTTGGACGCCTCACAAAATAAAGGCTTTGGAAAACATTATGGAAAATGAAGAAATTGCTTGTGACAAGCAATTTCTTCATTTCCCATAATGTTTTCCACCAAGAAAGACCAAAAAATGTTAAATTTTGTTCAATGGAACTTGTCGTCTGCAACACCTATGAGTTTGGACTAGGCTAAAATGTTGTTGTTTGGTAATGGGTTAACCCTTTCCCAAATTGCAAATTTTCAAAATTTGCGGTTCAAAAGCTGCTGCAGACCACAAATGGACCTTGTTTAAGATAGAGTTTGTGTATAATATAGCACAGAAAATATTGAGACAAAAGGAGAAACTGCTGGTTATCAGCAGTTTCTTCTTTTGTCTCAATGTTTTCCCAAGCCTTTTCTATCAGGGACTTCAAAACCAGGTCTTGTTTGGGAAAGGGTTGAAATTAAGCTGCAGTTACAAGGTTTTGAAGAAAAGCCCTGGTTTATAGAAGTTTTCAAGACATTTTGTACACTGCTTTCCTAATAAGTACTTCATAGTTTGAAACAGGAGGACAAACATGAAAAATATTTAGATTTGATTCAGTGATAGGTAGTGGAAATATAAGTCAAAGTCTTGGATCTGCATAATTTAGTTTAATGTCGCTTTTCAACAAAAACCTTGTAACTGCGGTTTGTTTTAAGTGGCAGTTACTAGGTTTTTGAAGAAAAGTAACAGTATTTCAAACTTATGAAATATGACAAAACTGTACAAATTTTAAAACTGCCAAATTCTCCACCATGGTTTGAAAGCTTGAAAAGATTTAGTGAAACCATAAAACATATAGAATATCAAATTTACAACCAAGCGATGAAAGTTTAATTCAAAATTTCGCAGGTTTCTTAAAATGAGTTTTTATATTTAATACTGTAGCGCAGGTATGATATAAAAGTTTATAACAATACACTTGCCATCAGAAAGTTGATGCAAAACCAGACCTTGTGGCATAGATCAACATATTTTCGGTACAATTTTTATGAAGGCAACGAAATCTACGGCGAAATCTCTCTTTCACACATGCTTATTTTCTTTAAAAGTTAAAATAATTTTATAATGCATTCTCAGACTGCAGCCTGCAGTTCTTTCTTAAAGGATGAAGTTCCACAGATTTATTTTTGCATTTTGATAAGTATACTAAAATTGCTAACTTTCAATATCAGGCACATTTGTGATTGTAACTTAAAGATATTGCTGCTAATCTTTCAATAATTGTAACTTTAGCTTGAATAATTATTTATTTTAATCATAAATTATAATTATGTTCTTTTTGAATATTTTTTCCCATAATGGTCACAAAATAAAGATAAAGACAAGGAAAGTTACTAGATATAAGTAAATCGAAACCTTTTAACATAAAAAGACTTCATTTTTTCCCACAGGGAAAGGAATGGCTAAAACATCCAGACAACACCTATGTTTCAAGGGTTTTGTACAAAACTATCTTAAAAGCATATAAATCTTTATGCTTTTACAGTAGTTTTGTACTAAAACTCTTCCTTGCTTTTATGAAAAGTCTAGAAATTGTTCAAACATTCACCATCAATTGAGATGATTCAAATAGCCGTAAAGCAAATGCAGTGAGGGCATAAACATGCAAATCATACACATCCAATATAAAGACCACCCAAGTATGCCCATTACTCAAAATAGTGTTAACTATTTTATCAGATTTAAAATAACTCTTTTCATAAAACCATTTTCCTCACTGAATTTTTAAATACAGTTGAAACCTGCCTTCACAGTACATTTATCTTGAATATGTGCAAAGCAAGACAGAATTGGGTCCGCTCCTTTGATTTGAAAATTTGAATGTAATTTCAAATACTAAAGAAACAGATTTCCCATGGTGGAAATATTGTTGATTAATTCTACATTGATTTTCATTTTTTTCTGACTTCAATTTATTTTGCAAATCTAGAATCATATTAAAATTTGAACATCTCATAATTTTCCCAGTTCCTTCATTTAGCTATTTCTGGGAAAGAGGAATTGACTGAACGCAAAACAAATGAGAAATGCAAAATCATAAACATGAACCATAATCTTCAAGGAAACATGATTAATGGAAATGTAGAAAGCCCTTTGGACTGGGAAATGGTGACTAAAAAAGACTAGACGTTTGATCTAAATCATGCAGAGTTGAAGCTAAATCAAAATCGAAGGCTTTCTATGACTGTGTGTGATAACATTTGAAATGGTGACAATCACTACATGGAAGCAGATTAAATTGAGCCAGGATCTGGAGAAATGTCCTTTATGCCCTTTGAGAACAACCTGGATCCAGATCAGGCTGTGTATACGCACAGTCTGATCAGGATCCATGCTAAATATCATAATTGTTACCTACCTGAAGACAGAAAGCTCTGAGAGCAGGAATGGGTACAATGACGGCAGACAGGAAGGCTAGAAGGTTACTCATGGAGGTCAACAATATGGTGGTGCCAGTTCTCTTTAAACATTCAGCTGTTTGCTCCTGTAATCATACAAATACAGAAATCATAGAAATATTGCAACAAAAGATATAAGTCTGACAGGATCATATCAATAAGTAGCTTGTTCTGAATGTACTCTCTTGCTAATTTGTAGACATCAATTTCTTCTTGCTTAGCTGTTCTAACAACACTTTGGATTCCTTCAAGCATTGTAACAGGATGGCCAATTTTAGTGATGGGATTTGCAAGACCTTGCAATACTTTTGTCATGTCAGGCAGCACTGTCTATATTGTAACATTGGACAAGTCATTGATCATATCTGTAAGAATTATTTTGTTCTTAAGAAGAATCACAGATAGATTGGATTATTGCAATTACAGTTCTTAGTAGAAGCTGCTTCAGTAGTTGTTTTTTTGCTTTTATGTCCATAATACCTTTAGACAGAAAAGATGCTGCAAAGAGTTGCAATGAAACAGGATAATAAGGGAGGATACGTAATTATTTTCGATGAACTCATCCTAGGTGGTCTGTACCTTAACCCTTTCCCAAACATCAAAATTTTAGGGTGATTCACTTAAAAAATGCCACAAATGACAAAATGGAAGTTATTAAAGATAGGGTTTGTATAAAATATAGCATAGAAAATATTGAGACAAAAGGAGAAACTGTTGGTTATCAGCAGTTTCTTCTTTTGTTTCAATGTTTTCCCAAGTCTTTTCTATTAGGGGCGTCAAAACCAGGTCTTGTTTGGGAAAGGGTTAATTACATACAAACAAAATACACCAGCTTGATTTATAATGTAAGTTTACAGGCTCTTAATGTCACATATAGAAAAAGAAAAGAGCATCACTCAGTCACAATTCTGACCATAACTCTTTCAAAACAACATTGTTTAGGGATAGGCCAAAGAGAAAGATATTTAGGGATATCAAAACCAGGCATATAATAGTTGAAAGAAAGTTTGAGTAACAGAGTTTTTCAGAGCCACTCTAATATTTTCATTCTAACTAATAAATATCTCAATATCTTTTTCTAAAATGATTACCTTTGAATGCATTCACATCTCCAAAATTTCAATTTTCAAATTGCAGCAATTCTAAGCTGTTAAATGATAATTTAATTTTGTATATTTAAATGATACATCATAGTATCAAGAAAAGCTAACTTCTTTTGCAAAGAAAACATCAAAACTAAAATGTATCTAAATCAGATATCTAATAATTTTATAATATTTTGTTAGCTGAACTATTTCAAAATCAAATCAAAGAACAATATTATTTATACAGCTGTGCAAGCTCTGCAAGTGATTGCAGTAAAATGTCATGCTTTTAATTATGTCTTTTTTTGCACGGAGGCGGTATATTTGCAAAGAAGCTAGTGTTAATTATGGTGTTTATTATGCTTGCCACCTCTGAAAGATTGTTTCTAAAGAGCTTTAGTTGATTGTATAAAATAATATCCTTTCCTAAACAGCAAAATCTTTGGCAATTCCAATTTGGAAGCTTCTACCAACAACAAAATGATCATTGAGTTAAAGAAAAGCTTTGTGTAAATATATCACAGAAAATATTGAGGCAGAAGAAGAAAATGCTGGTTAACGGCATTTTCTTCTTTTGCCTCAATTTTTTCTCAAAGTGTTCGTTATATAAATCCATCCAAGTCTTGTTTGGGGAAGGATTAAATTAGTTTGATGGGAACCTGCATGCACCGAGTGTTTCATCTTGTTTTTATTCCCTAACTGCAGTACAAGTTTTATTTCCTAATTATGATTTGCCCCTCCTTCAATCAACTTTTCATGATTCTAGAATTTATTTCTAAACTTGGTTGGTAATAATTTCAGAGATTGCTGCAATTGAGCATTGTTAATAAATGCACAATCTTAATTAAAAGTAGTAATCACAGCATACATTTCAATGAGTTTATCAAAGACACCTGCTACAGCAGACAGAGAAGAGTTTACAATTTGAAGAAATCAAATGATTTAAAAATGATTTTTCGACTTTCTATTTCACAACAGAAATGTGTTTGAAGCACAATCCAGGGTTTTCCCTGGCTCACAAAATTGTGCGTTTTGGCACAGTTTTAACTTAAATGACCCTCTAAAAATTATCAGCTGGAAACAATGTAATAATAGGCATGACCCCCTAATTTGAAAAAAAGGGGGCCATAATGACCCCCCCCCCCCTCTAGAAAAAGTCCAGGGAAAACCCTGCAATCTCAAAGACTTGATTTTTACATGACCCTACATCAATTTTTGCATTCACCATGAGATGCATTGACATAACTGCATTGTACATACAAATATGAACATTGTAACTCACAAATTTGTAAAGTTCTAAGAAAATATGATGTCAATTCATATCAAAATTATGACCACGGACAAATGAACAGAAGTACTACAATATGCCCCTAACCTCATAATATTATCTCTTCAGAAAGGGCATAAAGAAAAGATTTATTCTTAACAATTCATAATTGGACAAGAGTGTATAAAATATGAACTAAAGCATACAAGGAATACTCGGAAGTGTCTAATGAATGTACTCAAACTCGTTAGCATTCTGAATGAAATAGCTGTTGTAATCTGTTTAAGAATTAATTGATAAAGCCGGGGTCTGCAGGATGAATTAGCGGCAGAGTGCACTGGCTGATTACGATCAATTTGTTTATAATTTACAGCCCCTTCCACTTGGTGCTCCTCTAATAGGTTTACCAAATGCAAGTGCATGTGGCCCACACAGGTTGGAGGGGGGTGGTACTGGTATATGTGTGTATACAGAGAGGATCCACATGTGATGAAATTCTTAATCTTTTCCAAAACAACAAAATTTTAGGGTGATCCACTTCAAAAACTGCCATAAATGACAAAATGGATGTTGTTAAAGATAGCATTTGTGTAAAATATGGTTTAGAAAATATTGAAACAAAAGGAGAAACTGCTGGTTATCAGCAGTTTCTTCTTTTGTTTCAATGTTTTCTCAAGCCTTTTCTAATAGGGACGTCAAAACCAGGTCTTGTTTGGGAAAGGGCTAATCTTTTGTATCCCAAAAAAGAATACTCCATTTATTTCTTAGAAATACATGTTCAGTCCTAACATGGATAGGAAAGACTAGCAGTATATTCGTCCTTTGTCTCAATGCTGATATACGAGCATTTCGTCGGTGTAAATGCAAAACCTCGTATGTCGATTCTTGCGATTTTCAAAGTACAAACTTGTGTGTCCGGTTTAGACAATTCTCGCTGGTTTTGAGATATTTTTACCGATCAGTATCAATGATACATTATTTATGAACAAAATGTCCAAATTTCAAGTAAAACATTTCAGTTTGGGAAAAGTTATTGCACTTTTTTCCCTTCCCTTTAAAATATTCCAAAAACGAGATACGAGGTTTTGCATTTACAACGACGATTTACTTGATTTTATTAAGATTTATGATATTTTCAGCTTTCAATTAGATTTTGAAAGACTTATAAAGTATCATTATACAAAAGAAACACATCATTTTAGATATTTTCACAATAGGTCTACAATCATTAAATCAAATATAATGTAGACAACATGTCGGTCTACTTATGATTCTGGAATTGCCTTCTATAGGGTCTCCATTCGTGCAAATCTTTTTGCCATGTGCATTTGCTTCCAAATTGAACAAATCTAAGATTCTATCATCTGACAAAGGGTTTCATCAGTTCTCTAACTACAAGCTTCTGTATCTGTATATCTGCGGTTCTGGGATACCATTGTGTAAGATTGTGTGTTCCATGGGCCCATATGCTCTTTAGTTTCAACACTAATTAGGGCTGGCAAACTGACACTCCGGTATTTGGACTGAATCAGCCAGACAGGGCAAAACTACTGTACCTACATGGCATAATGGGTTAGTGCAAAATAAATATATGTGTATAAATTTTATATACACTTACAAAGGTTTTGCACTAACATTATTGAACATGTAGAATTGCTAGATTGTACAAGACTTTTGAGAATACATGTAAAACCTGACCTTGAAATGCATGGTACATGCAAAATTGATATGAGACTCCACTCAGGCAACATAATGACCAATTTTTCAAATTATATGAAATTTTTCATCAAGATTAACTTCAGAATAATTGATGATTGTACATGTACAATTAGGAAAACTGGGGGAAAGAATCATGAACAAAATAACAAAGGAAACAGCACTTTGTATCTGAAATTCTAATTGGTTAGACAAACCCAAAAATAGACAAACAGGCAACGGAAAAGCATCCAAAGTTTTCATCATATGGTCAATTTGGATTTTCATCAATCAAACTTTGTATATCTTCAATCATTTTATCCAATCATTTTCTGTCTCTTTCTTGTGACTTTCAAATTCAAAGCTAAGTATTCCTCTGTTTCTAAAGTTTCAAGAATTAGGACAAGATTTCCTTTAACTTCTTGGACTAGGCTCACAGAGTAGATAAGTAAACAGAACCACATCCCCAAATGCCATGTTCTTATTTCGTTACTGCCAACCTTAATTCTGGGAAGTATGCGTAAATCTAACATTATGTCATCTTATGGCAGATATCTCCTTTCCCCATATCTTACAAGAGTCAACAAGAGAGAAGCTAGAATGATGAACATACATTATAAAATATGCAAGAAGAGAACAATAGAAATCTTGTCCTAAGCTTTACCCATTCCAAACAACAACTTATTTGACAATTGATACTAAATACATAAAGCTTTTGAAAATTAAGTTGGACTAAGAGAACAATTTTAACCCATTACCACACAGTGACTCTTTTTGACTCCCCAAGAGATAAAGGCTTTGGAAAACATCGTGGAAAATGAAGAAATTGCTTGTGACAAGCAATTTCTTCATTTCCCACAATGTTTTTCTATGTAAAAAGACCGAAAAATGTGAAATTTCATTCACTTGAAATTGTCGTCTGCAGGACCTTTCAATTTAGATCACGCTAAAATTTTATCGTTTGGTAATGGGTTAAACTTCCAAGAACATTGTGAGGTCAATCTTGATACATATACACGTGTATTTATCCCTAAAATTCTCTTCTTTTTTCCACAACATTTCCTTTTCTTTCATTCACTTAGTGACCAAAGACTCATTCATTTTATAGAGGGTACAGCAAAACAACATTTCGAGAACTGTCTTTAACCATTATGCACTAACATAAGATTATAATCTCCGTATAATATCTGAATTCTTCTTCTTCTTCTTCTTCTTCTTCAATTAACATCTACTTTGCAAGATTACTTGAGCTCTTGTTTTTTCATTAAAAGGTATATAGCCAATCTACATTTTATGGGAATAACTTTTGTGATGTTAGTTGAAGGGTTTGGGCCAGCAACATTTTAAGAGAACAATTTTTGTGCTGTAAAACGAATGGACCACACACAGCTTGTTTGATTAGTATCTAACTCTCCCCCAAAACATGGCCGACACAGCAATAAAAATACCTAGGTTTTCTGCCTGAATAGTTTCTTCTACATCCTAACACTGAATCGTAACCCTTAACCCTTTACCGGATCGGATTGTGATCACAGTGTGCACGAAAACATTGAGGGAAAAGAAGAAATGCTTGTAAACAGCATTTTCTTCTTCTATCCCTCAATATTTTCAGGAGCATTTTCCATCTTGAATTGTCAAAACCTATTCATTGTTTGATTACTTTCAAATACATCTTTATTCTGGACGTAACCCTTCACTCCTTATCAGACAACTTTTTTTTCTTTCTTTTTTTTTAAATGAAGCTTTCCAGAGACATGGCTTTTTGGGAACATTTTGGAAAATTAGACACTGTAACATTTTCTTTTCTGTTTAGTTTTGCAATATATCATGCATCTTTGCCTACTTTATAAGCATATTGGTATACAACAATGCTTCCTTATTTTGTTGAATTTCTGCTTGATAATGTCCATGAGCTTAATTAAGCCATTAGCTTAGCATAAACCAAAAGTTAAAGCTTTTTAACATGGAAACTCTCAACATTGTCAGAAATTGACGAAATGCTGAAATCAAGCATTTTCTCTAGTCACATGAATATTTTCAACATTTTCCTAACCATTATGAATATGTGACCCGTCACGCTAAAAGGGACCTTATGGGAAGTGTGAAAAGTATCAACCCTAGTCAGTCTGCGCAGTCCGCGCAGCCAGACTAGGGCCGACACTTTTCACTTTTATGTAGTTTTCTAAATCGTGAATGTTTTCCCTATGTAACTATATGTTCATTTTTCGCATACAGTATCTCGTTGACACGCGCTGAATCTGACAAGTCTGTCAAAATTTGGATTCATGGAATTCGGATAAGGTCCCTTTTAGCGTGACGGGTCACAATATGTGTAATGATATATCAACCACTTTCCCCTTCAAATAAGACTAGTCTACAATTTCTGTAGTGGGGTAGTGGGAAAACAGCGAACACTATATCCTTTTCCCAAACAAGAGCTGGTTGTGAAGTCCCTAAAATCAAGAGAAAACATTGAGATAAAAGAAGACAATGCTGGAAACCAGCATTTTCTCCTTTGCCTCAATATTTTCTGTGCTTAGCTATATAGTAAACAAATCCTTTATTATCATCATCAATTTTGTCATTTGCAGCAACTTTTAAAATCGGAATAGTCCAAATTTTAGCCATTTGGGAAAGGGATAGACTGGGGGCAAGTACACTGGGGCCTTTGTATTATAAGTGTTGGGGTAGAAAAATCTGCTATTTACATAAAAAGAAGGTTAACATTGAATTGTATTGCAATAAATTATAATAATTTCTATAGACCTTCTACTCTACTCTAGTCAAACTGTGCATTAAACATACTTTCAAAACCCAGCTTAAATGATTCAAATTCGTTTCTAACCCTTTAGCGGACAAAACAGACTGATATATTTTACATTTTTTGAAAATCTAATACAAAACTGAAACAATTGAGTTTGAACCAGGCCCCGGTTTCTCGAAAAAACTTAAGTACAAACTCATGAGAACATGCTCAACTTCATAGACTGGGTTCCAGACAGATCATTTTTCCCTCCTTTACTTTCTCCGGTCCAAAGATCCGTCTGGGGCCAAACGAATTTACTTCGCACTGCCATCTATGATTTTCGCCAATTTTTGGGGATGAAATCACGAACGATAACTCGTTCAGAAATTTATTTAATGCTATATTTAGTAACAGAAATCCCCAAGGACTAGACTGGTCCCCGTATTTCTTCATGGAAATCAGGTACCCGTCTTTTTGAAGATAATTCTCATAAGGCTAACAAATATTGCACAATTCAACAATTATTGGATTTCATATCTTTTGGTAAAGTGTTATTGCTAAGGGTTAAACGGTTGGCCACAAATCCTATGGTGTCCGTCGCTTAACCCTTTTAAAAACGGCAAAAATTTTGACCGTTTTATTTTAAATGCTGCTGACAGGAATGTTGAACAGAAAAGCATTTGTGAACCAAGCAGGTTAGAAAAAACTGAGGCAAAAGGAGAAAATGATGTTTATCAGCAATTTCTTCTTTCGCTTCAACGTTTCCACAAGCCCTTTCAATTAAACACGTTGAAACCAGGTCTTGTTTGAGAAAAGGTTTGCCCTTCCCCGAAAAAGACCGTAATTGGAAACGCTTGATCTAAAAGATGGAGAAAAAAGAAGAAAATTCTTATTACAATCAGTTTTCTCCTTTCGTCTCAATATTTTTATACTGTGAACAAATGCCATCTTTATCAACAACAATTTTGTGGTTTACAGCGTTTTCAAATTTGATCAGTCGATCTTAAGCTTTGTTCCTGTTAGAAAGGGTTGACTAATAACCAGAAAATAAAATTTCAATCTTGTCTCAATTCAAAGATATCGCTGACGACAATTTCAAGTAAATGATATGTAACAATTTTTTTCTTTATGTAGAAAATATTGCGAGAAATGAAGAAACTATTTGCCACAAGCAATTTCTTCATTGTTCACAATGTTTTTAAAAAGCTTTATCATGTGGGGTGTCAAAAGCGTCAATGCATGTGTGGGAATGGGTTAATGTGTGACACACTTACAGTAGACAATAAAACATAACACCTCTTCTTATCAGTCTGTTCATCTTATACACCAATTAACCCTTTTACAAACGGCTGAAATTTAGACTTTCCCATTTTAGAAGATGCTTGCAGGCGACAAAATTTGAGATGATAAAGGTAGGATTTGTTTAAAATAATGCAAGAAAATACTCAGACAAAAGGAGAAAATGGTGAGTATCAAAATATCTTCATTTTTTTCGAAAGAAAGAAATAGAACATAGCATTATTAACAACATTAATTTCTCCTTCAGTTGTAAATATGAAGGAATTTGATAGTTAAACGAACTAGTGTTCGAACTAAAAACTGTTTTGTAATTGTTACAGAATAAATATATGCAGTTTGGGAATGGCTAATCTATCAGCATTGGATTTGCCATGGCTCACATAAAGACCACTGTCTGCACGTTTTGAACATTTTAATTAAACATTTTTTCAACATTTTCCCCAGAATGCATTATCAAAAATCTATTCATCCGTGCAAAACCAAATTTAACCTGACACTGAATATGTGATTTTTACAAGCAAAACGAAAGAAGCACCTTAGAAAAATTATGGGAAAATAATGAGAAAATGCTAGAATTTGCAGAAATTTAATTATCTATCAACATTTCAAATATAATTCAATCCATTATATTGTTTGACCAAATTTACATGAGACTCATCGTTTTCCGTAAGCGTATTCCGGCATTCATCGGCGTATTCGGTAGTTTCCGCGTGTTTATACCCTGATCTGTGAAAAATGTTAACTTTATTTCTGCATGATCTTACTGAACAAAGAACTAGCGTAGTGGAAAGACGCTAGACTTTCATTTACAGAGACTCAAGCTCGAATCCAGCATTTTACTGATGAAACTATTGTTAAGCTTTTTTTCTTTTTCCTATGAAATAGAATACTTAATTAATTTATTAATTTATTAATTGATGAAATACTCATTTTTTTCATTTTCACAATAATTATAGTTCACTAAATATCTTTTCCCTTTTTATCATAATCTTTATTCGTTCGTTTATCATTTATAATCTTCCCCTGAATGTTGCTTTTATGATGACAATGTGTTGGTGTCTCGTAGCTTCTGCGAAATCCAAAATACGTTGACCCTGCTGACTCCAGTTGTATTGATGGTTAAGCGAGGAAAAAGGGTCTGGGTCTCCCAGTTGTCTAAAAAAGATGCAACATCAGCAAACACGTTTTTATATTACCTGTCTCTAAACTGTTTCGACATTTCTTGAATGACTACTTAAAGTGATTTGATTCAAGTGAACTGATTAAGATTTACAAAACGTGTGCATCCATTTGAAAAAAAAATAAATGTTGAAAGTAAAAATATTTAAACAAAAGCGCTACTGAGATTCGAACCACGGACATGTGGTTCACAGGAGAGCCGCCTTACACACTAGGTCACTATTATTCGGTTGACATTGCGTAGTGTATAACAGTACTTATACAGATTATAGTCCCGGTGTAGAAAATACGGAAAGACCCGACTATTAACGGAATATGCAAGGAGTCTCAGTTCAATCTGGTCAAACAATAGCAGATGTTGCCTCTATCCCGTTAACGAGCCTCGTTTTAAAACGATAGGCTTTACATAGATTATACGGCTAAAAATAGATCATTCGGTTTATCGGCTTATCATTGGAAAATACCATGCTTGTTCCCAGGCGTCAATATCAACACGATCAAAAACGGATGCCGCAATATGTAACGGGTATTGATTTTTTATGCGCTATCTTACAGACCAAATTGTATATTGACGACTGGACCCAGGCTATCAACTTCAAAGGAATACTCTCCAACATTGAAGGGTATTCCATTGAAGTTCAAGTGGATTTTGTGCGAATTGAGCACGGTGCTCAGATTTGAGCATGAGAAAGTACTTAAGTTTTTTCGAGAAACCGGGGCCTGGACAGGTATCTTAATACTCGTACACCTAAGTTAAAGGAGTAATGTAAGCGAACAGCATTTCATCGCTTTTCTTCGAAAACCTCGTACCTGCAGCTTATCATAAGCTGCAGTTATGAGGTTTTCAAAGAAAATCAGAGATTTCCGTCACATTTCCATGATGGTTTTAAAAGTTTGCTGGGAGAGAATTGTCGAACCCTTAGGAAATGGGGCAGTTTGAAAATGGTTAACATGGTTTGAATGCGACATGTGCTTACCTTGACTGGTATGTGTTCATTGTTCCAGTTTTCAGCGTATGTATGTGCAATAAGGAACATGTCATCAACACCAAGTCCAAGAGCAAGGAACGGGATGATCTGAAAATGAAATATGAACATGCGTATAATAATATCTGTAATATAGAATACCATTCTACAATCATCACTGTGTTTAACCCATTACTACATCATACATTATAACACCTTTTGTTGCCCCACAAGAAAATGTTTGAGAAAATATTGTGGAAAATTAAGAAATTGCTTGTGACAAGCAATTTCTTTATTTACCACAATGTTTTCTATCCAAATAGACCTAAATATATATGAAATTTTATTTACTTGAAATTGTTGTCTGCAACATCTTTGAATCTAGACAAGTCTAAATTATTGCCATACGGTAATGGGTTAAAGTGCATGTACTCAATTCCTAAAATGTTTTTATCCTGCAGAGATAAGTTTGCACCTTGTCTGATCAATGATCGATAGCCTGATTTTGAAAACTTTTGGTTTAATCAAACTTTCAAATGCTAACAACACTTTACATTCCCATAGTCTTACTGTCATTTATTTTAATCAAAATATCTTGATTTTTTTAGAGAAATACAAAGCTATAATTGTCTTCAATTCATTCATGCATTTGTGCTTTGTAATTCACTGGTAATAATTCATTTCTACAAATTTTTGCTCGAATCTTTCATATTTCACATATCAAAAGAAAGAGAAGAGTTATTGTGGGAGGTAAAGTTGTCAAAAACTCTCATGTTTCAAATTTGATTCATCAATTTTCCCATTATTAAACAATTATGACCCTTCTTCATGTTTTACAAAATGTTATTTTCAAATTGTCATTACTTGCTCTTCTTTCATCAAATGACATATTATATTCTATCTTTACCCTCTCCCAATCAAGAACTGGTTTTGACGACCCGAGTAGAAGAGGCTTGGGAAAACATTGAGACAAAAGAAGAACCTGCTGATAACCAGCAGTTTCTCCTTTTGTCTCAATATTTTCTGTGCAATATTTTACACAAATCCTATCTTTAATAACAAGTGGATCATCCTTAAATTTTGTTGTTTGGGAAAGAGTTTATTTGCCATTTTCATAAAATGTTTATCAGACAGTCTCCCTGATTTAGCTGGCTGCATAGACAAAGATCAGGCTAGGCACTCATTTGTGCTTTCTCAAAGTCTATGATTTATTTTTTACATTTTTTTTGTATTTCATATGGCTTAAATTCTTAACTTGTACATTGGAATTCAAATATCAGATTGATCAATGAGATAAATAGTTTGAAATGTCTAAAAGTGTGTACTGCATAACTAAAGGCACACATTTTTAAGCTCATATGTTTGTGGTTTTGAGTTAAGAAATGTTATAATGTCAAAGTGCATCTTCCCTTTACCAGAGATATCAAATAACATTGACATTGGGGTGACTTGGTAAATCACTTTCATTATGTAGTATATCATGCAATCTGCCCATCATTGTCAAAATTTCTATCAAAGGCATCTTTTTTTAAGTCTTTAGATTTGAAGGTGTGTCAACCTTTTTGCAATGCATCTTTTACACAAGACAGTAATAAGTCATTCAGGGAACAGTGTTAGTAAATAATTCAAAGGACAACCTTACAAGAAGAAAGAAATCAAACTGATTAATCCATTACCAAACGACAAAATTTCAAGATGATCCAAATTCAAAGAAGCTACCAATGAAAATTCCAAGTACATGAAATTTAGAATGTCTTGGTCTCTTGGGGGAGAAAACATTGTGGGAAATGAAGAAATTGCTTTCACAAGCAATTTCTTCATTTTCCACAATGTTTTCAAAAGTCAATATCTTATAGGGAGTCAAAAAGAGTCATTGTATGGTAATAGGTTAAAGATGATTTTACCTGTGTGGTTGAGGCATTGAAAGAGATCCCCAGAACTGAGCAGATTCCAAGGCCTGCAGCTACAGAGAGGGCAACCAATAGAACGCCAGCGATGCCAATACCACTCTGTGATTGGATAGCATTGTTCCAGCGTAGTAAGGACACACATGCATAAAACAACTGAAAGTAAACGGAGTAGAATCAAATTAACATATAATGTCTTTAAAACAATTTCCAAGACAACAAAATTTTAGTCTTGTTCATAATGGAAGCTGTTGAAAATGATAATTCCATCATTTATCTTACTTTTTGAAAACAGAAAAATAATTCAATTTCATGTGGATGGAAAACATTATTCAAGTTTATATAATATGGTTAATGCAAACCAGTGTAGATCTAGTCCCTGTGATAAACAATCGAAAAGAAATCATAAAATTTATTCGACACAAATGTTTTTCATATGGGCATTTAATACTTCAAAGGGGAGACCCAAATTTCATCAAGCACTACAAAGACGGAAGTTGCACTTACCATGAGCACATATCCGATGGCGACTCTAGGAATACTGATATTTGAAAATTCCTTCATGATATCCATGAGAGACGTACTCGTGAACGCATACATGTTGTCTGGCATCGTACTGTTCGAGAATCCATTCATCTCCTGCAAACATACATATTTATAATTATATAGGAGTGAATTTACTGATTACAATGTGCCATAGCTTAAACAAAGTTTTTCTCTTCTATCTGCATTAGAAGTTCTCTTGTAATTTCCATATAGGTCATTGCTACTGAGTACTGAACAAACATCAAAGTCACTGACTACCATACAAAGCAATCTGAGAGTACAACTTTGCAGGTCACATCTTGCTATACAATTGCAGAATAGATTAAAATGTATGTGCATAACTATGAAACAGATATTTTATTTCTTTGTTATAAGCATTCTTTAATTGTGGTCTGAAAGTGACTGAAATTGTGGTCTCTGTTTTGTGAAAAGACTTATTCTCCCTACCTCTGTAAACTTTCTATGCCACGCCTCCAGTATCATTCTGGCCTTGTCAAGGGTCCAGTCTATATTGTAGGTTTTATAGTCCTCCTTCCAGTGTTCATACATGGCTGTTTCCCCTTTCAGTAGTATGATGGACTGCAGGGCTTCAGCACGCCGGATTTGGCCATTCTGGTCCTTGCGTACCCCACCCAGGATCAAATCCTCATGCCAGTGCATGTACTTTGTGGCAAAACCGTAACAACCGCCTGTTACTTCTGCACCAATGTCAGGAGTCTGTAATGGATGGATAAATATCTATCAGCAACAGCTAATGGGATTTACCATACAAAGCCAATATCAAAGCTTTTGAAAACATCAGCATTTCTCTTTACCAAAAATGTCGTAGAATCTTTTATAATACATATGCATTTTACTGGTCTCACAATTATTCTTTCAATACCTAGGACAGTCTTAATTCTTATTGTTCCTGAAAGCATTATGGCCAGTGGCAATCTTTAAGTATTAAAGGTCTTCAACAACTAACCAGTTAATGAATCAACAAATAAAAGATTCATGCATGAAAATAGATCAACACTCTCTTTAACAGGATAGAAGTTTACACCATTATCCCCAATTACATAGACTGCTAAACATACATCTAATAGAACCAAAATGTACTATAAAACAAGGAGTGATGGTCTCACACCATGGGTAAGCTGTATAGACATTTTTCTGGTTGTAAACAGTCATATATATAACTAAAATGAATGAAAACTGATAGCTTTCTCGGTGGATAATCCAGAAAGAAGTTTCCGAGAAAACCAGCAGAAGTCCTGCTAAAACAATAAATACATCATCCTTAACCCTTGCCCAGACAACAAAATTTTGGGCTGTTCCAATTTGAAAGGAATTGCATCTGACAACTTCAAGTTGATAAAATTTTGAAAATCTTTTCATTTAGAATTAGAAAACATTGTGGAGAATGAAGAAATTGCTTGTCACAAGCAATTTCTTCATTTTCCACAATGTTTTCCCAATCCTTTTCTATTAAGGACGTCAAAACCAGTTCTTGTTTGGGAAAGGGTTAAGGTGGAAAACTGGCAGAGAATCTAACCCCAGCTGGCACAGCTATCATGCTTTTCTGGTGTTTAACTCATTTCAAAGTCATTTGCTGATGTTTCGATTACAAATCCAAATGTTACTTAGTTACTGGTCAGTCGATTTAGTAAGCCATGGGAAAAACAATAGATATTTTACATAGCATTGTAATACTTTTCCATATCTGCGTGAAGGTAGAAGATGAACTCATTCATTGAACCCAGGTTAACAATTTTACATTAGTATTTCAAAGGCTGGTGCATCTAATTATGTGTTCTTGGTATTGCTTCAGTATGTACAATCATAACATCCAATCAAAGCCACCAGCTGCTCATCTCAATTAGATTATTCATAAACAACAGTAACACAGATAATGTTGCTATGTGCTTTAACATTAATGCAGTCTTTGTGATACAAAATGATGCCATAATGTTAGCATATTTGCATCTGGTCATCACAATTACAAGAATAGTTTCTCCTGATCATTTATATGTACATTATTAATAATAATTTCACAATGTATGGATGGGATTAATCACATTGACATAGGATTGAGCATTCATATATATGTGTTTCCAAAGCCTAATTTTGTGCTAAGAAAAGAGTGTCTTTAATAGGGTAAATGAACCTGAACAAGATGGTTCTTAACATAAAGAAAAATCCACTATCAAGTTAGTTTATACTAATTCATTAATCAACAATAGCACAATTATATCACAGGAATGGAATAATATTCTGGAATTCAAGAATTTATTTCTGTTATATTACTTATTGAAATTCAGATGTCCTTATGCTTAGGTGGTAAACTATTTCTTACAATTTACAAACTAGATAACCATTTTCTAAATGTCACAATTTTGTACTGCTACAGTTTGAAAACCGCTACAGACAACAAAATGGGTGTTGATAGAGAAAAGATTTGTATACCATGTAGCACAGAAAAATATTAGTCAAAAGGAGAAGAACATGTTTATCTGCATTTCCTTCTTTTGCCTCAATGTTTTACAAAGCTTTTCTTTCAATGTCATCAAAAGCATGGCTTGTTTGAGAAAGGGTTAATCCTAAGAAACCCTGCCACCACTGAGTAGGCTGGCAGCCATTCAAAACAAATTTTATTCAACACTTTTCCATAAAACTGTGCTCTAGCCATGTCAAATTTGATAGCTTGTGAACAATTACTCATTATTTATGCTACTGGAAAAGGAAAATGTGTATGTTATCATACAGAAAATATTGAGGGAAAAGAAGAAAATCCATTTTCTTCTTTTCACTCAAAATTTTCCAATAGAAAAAGCATCAAAGCCAGTAATTTTTCAGAAAAGTGTTAAAACGATATTTTGTTGAATGCCCTAATGCAGTGCCTGCTGAGTTATTATGTTTGTAAAAAGTGAATCCGCAAAAACATAACACCTTCAACATCGCGTTTTATTGAAACTATTTAGGAGAAAGAAATGCACTCTTTTTATATATTTTTGTCAAAGAAAAACATTTTACATGAAAACCTTTCTAAATTGACTGAAATTAATACAGTTCAAATTAGGAACCTGACAAGCAATAACATGAATGCTGATTAAGATTGATGTTGTATACAATACAGCAATAAATATACTGAGGCAAAAGGAGTAAATGCTGGTTATACGCATATTTTCTTTGCTTTAATGTTTCCAAAGCCTAAGGGACATCAAAACCAAGGCTTATATAAGAGAGGATTAATTCCGGGCAATTTTTATTGGAAACTATTATCACGGAAAATGTAAATTTATGCTACTTTATTTATCAATGAGAACTTATCATAATTTCAAATCATTTCTTTTTCCATTTGTATTACTCACTTATGTTAATTACATTATCCATTATAAATGATTGGCCTTGAGCTATGATAAACCAAAATCCCACCCATTTTTATAACCCTTTCCTAAACAAGACTGGGTTTTGATGTCCTATTAGAAAAGACTTTGGAAAACATTGACGCAAAGATGAAAATGCTCGAAATCAGCATTTTCTTCTTTTGCCTCAATATTTTCTGTGCTGTATTGCTCACACATTCTTTTTTAACAGCATCCATTTTGTCATCTCCAGCAGCTTTGAAATTGGACAAGTCTAAAATTTTGCTGTTTGGGAAAGGGCTAAGCAGTCAATACTCTAAAAAGTTAACAATTCTTAGTCTAATTCCAAACTTCCTGATTGGCTGAGACATCTGATTGATTGTCATATCAGATTGGTTGTGGGGTAAAATTAGCAAAAAGATCTAGATTTAGGATTGTTAGTGAAAAAACAAACCCTGATTTTTTATGGTAATCAGATTTTGTAATTTAGTGACTTTTTTTATATAACTAATCCTTGTATGAACTTCTGCTGTGAGAATTGTTCGTAAAACATCTAAAGTTTTTCTATCGTTTTTCAAAATGCAAAGTAGAGTATTTCATAATAGGTGTATATATGTGAAATAATATATGTTAACCACTTTTCATTCAAAGCAGAAAGGTATATAAAAGACCACCCACTACTCTCCATTCTATTTCGAATCAAAATGACAAATTTCGCAATTACACATTATACCATTAAATGCATCATACCCCTTTGAAAAGATAATTTTTTGCAATTTCATTCAAGACTTTATTGCTACAATAAAAGGCTGGCCCTGAGAAAACTTATTATTATACCATATGGTGCATTTTTTCTATTTTTTGCATTTTGGAACAAATTTGAATTATTATGTACATACCAACTTAGAAGAAAGTCAATCACAGATAGCTTTTTCCACTAAAAGGAATTCTTACAGTCAAGCATATAAGTTTTCATAATTAGGAGAACTTAAATTTGGTTGCAGAACAAGTATGATGCTTATTGAATTATTTGCAAATCAGTTGAAATCATTTTTTTTTTCAACATGGCTGCCATGCAAAAGTACATTTTGATGTAAAAATCTTCCTTGCATTAATTGCTATCTTTCATTTATAAAAGATAAAATCCACATGGATTTTTTTATTTCAATTCTAGAATTTCTCCTCCTAAATTCAACACAGGCTTGTCTATGTATTATCTTCAATGCAGACAATGTTCTGAAGCAGAGCTTAACCCTTTCCCAAACAAGACCTGGTTTTGATGTCCATAAAAGACTTGGCTTAGGAAAACATTGAAGCAAATGAAGAAAATGCTGAAAATCAGCATTTTCTCCTTTTGCCTCAATATTTTCTGTGCTATATCACATATAAATTGTATCTGTATCATCACCCATTTTGTCATCTGCAGTAGATTTCAAGTTGGAACGGCAAACATTTTTGTCATTCGGGAAAGGGTTAACCCTTTCCCAAACAACAATATTTTATGGTGGTCCAATTCGATAGCTGCTGCAGACAGCAAAATGCATGTACTTGAAGACGGAATTTGTGTAGAACAAAGAGCAGAAAATATTGAGGCAAAAGGAGAAACTGCTGGTTATCAGCAGTTTCTCCTTTTGCCTCAATGTTTTCCCAAGTCTTATCTATTAGGGATGTCAAAACCAGGTCTTGTTTGGGAAAGGGTTAAAGTAGGTGCTCCTCAGAAATCTCTTCAAAATTAGGCTAGATCAAAGGCAAAGGTGATGCAGAAGCAGTGTTACTGAATTAGTGAAATGTGTATGCGTAAAATTTGAAAGCAATGTGAGAAAAGAAGACAATGCTGATTATCTTATATCTAATATGCTTTTCAAAGATTTTATAAGATTAATAAGTAACACCAAAACTCAAAACCCCAGATTCTTTATGAGATGGCTAATTCTTAATATTGAAGATAACTATGCTATTGTTAAAAAGTTTCATTTTTTTTTCTAGATATCTACCCCATTATTTTCAACACATGCTTGTATGTCTATGTATTATCTCAGAGTTTGTACACAACATCATCCGACCCATGTCAGCGAGGGTTACAGGCGGCAATCATCATGGCTGCCAGACTACATTCCGACATTTGACTAGATGTAATTGGAAGTGATAACCCGCTCTCTACATATCCTAAATGATGGGAGGTAGTCAGCTACAAGGCTGTGTGGCATCAAACTATGGATATTTTTTTTCTGCTCTATTTTTTTCTGTATTACCCCTCCCACATGATAAAATGGAATTTGTTTTTATATTTCCAATTCTGGCATGAATTTTTATCCAAAGCATAAAACAGTAAAGCTCATAAGTCCTTATTTGATCTCTTCAGAAAATAAGACTTGGTTAGTGAAAGTTATTGAAAATATTGAGGGAAAAGAAGAAAATGCTGATATTGAAAATATTGAGGGAAAAGAAGAAAATGCTGATAACCAGCATTTTCTCCTTTTCCTTCAATATTTTCCTAACAATTGACTAGATGTAATTGGCAGTGATAACCCACTCTCTACATATCCTAAATGATGGGAGCTAGGCAGCTATAAGGCTGTGTGGCATCAAACCATGGATATTTTTTATGCTCCGTTTTTTTTCTGCTTTACCCCTCCCGCTTGATAAGATGGAATTTGTTTTTATATATGCTTTCAATTTCCAAACTGCAGTAATTAGGTAGGGCAAGAATCATAACAGAACAATGATATCAAAGATACAGCTTTAGAAGCAAGAGTCTCACATTAACAACTATTGTAAAATTTGCGGTCCCTGATTTTGACAATGTTAGCAGAGTGCATTGTCTGTATAACATTGAGTCAAAAGAAGAAAATCCTGATAACCACACTTATAAACCAGCATTTTCTTATCTTCCCTAAATGTTTTCTATGTTATAACAGCAGCAGATCCAGGATTTCTGTGAGGGGGGGTTCGAATATACAAATTAGGGGATTTGTTTTCCTAGTATTGCACAATTGTGATTGAATTTCTGCATGAAAATGAAATAATCTGGCTACAGAGGGGGGTTCAACCCCCGAACCCCCTCTGGATCCGCCACTGTATAAGCAACATCTTTTCAAAATTTACCAGTAGTTTTTGTATGTCATCTGCTATGACTTTCAGTTTGGACAAGCCCAATATTTTTTTGTTTCTGAAGGTTAAAAATTTAAAATCAACTCACCACATCGGAGTCTTTATTCGGAGCTGTGTCTGGACAGTCAATGTCGTATGGATCGAGACAAGGTTTTTCCTGATACGCGGAGGTAATTCCCGATTTCAGCAGAATTTCCTCCATTGTCTCGCTGTCCTCAAAGTCATCTCGCATCTTCTGAACAAGTTCCATGGGATTTAGGTTGGTCCATCGTAGCTGTATGAAGCCACTGTAATGGAAAAGAAGAAATATATAGGATCTGAATTGAGTAACTGTTTTAACCCTCTTCCAAACGACAAAATGTTTTGGTGATCCACTTCAAAGACTGCCACAAATGACAAAATGGATGTTATTAAAGATATGATTTGTGTAAAATATAGCACAGAAAAAATATTGAGACAAAAGGAGAAACTGCTGGTTATCAGCAGTTTCTTCTTTTGTCACAATGTTTTCCAAAGCTATATCTGTTAGGGACGTCAAAACCAGGTCTTGTTTGGGAAAGGGTTAATTAAACAGCCAGATTCTTAACTGAATAAAGATCAAATGTCTAATGCCTTAGAAGTGCTTTGAAACCTGTCATGAAATTTCTGGATAACTCATGTACTAAGCCATATAGTATCATCCTATTCAAAATCAAGAAAATAAATAAGTTGTTGCAAGTGACAAAAAAAGTTTTTACATGAAAGAAGACAAATTGTCAGTTACAACATGGAAAATATTGAGGGAGAAGAGGAAACACTGATTACCAACAATTCCATTTTTCCCCACTGAATATTTTTCAAGGGGATTAGATATCACAGCTCTTTAAATTGTTAAGTACCAAAGGAATTGATTTCAAAGGAATCTGAAGGAGAACCAGTCCACAGAATAACAGCCTGGTAACAGAAATAAGATGGGTGGTCTGTTTGTTTTATAGCTTTTTTTTAATTTATAATTTCTCCTTCTCCGAATCCTATGTTGTGAGCATTCATTTGAATCGTCTCAGTGAGACAATTTTAATGAGAACCCATGACAAAGGTTTAATGGCTTTTTTTTAAATTTATAATTTCTCTTTCTCCAAACCCTATGTTGTGAGCACTCATTAGAATTGTCTCAGTGAGACAATTCTAATGAGTACCCATAACAAAGGGTTATATGAACATTTATTAAAATGTTACATTTTGAAATTTAACTACTTTCAAATCTATCATAACTCATCCAAACTATATTGTGGGTACTGATTTATATTGACCCAGCACGACAGTTCAAATGAGTGTACCATAACATAGGGTTACATGAATATTCATTAACCCTTTCCTAAACTGACAATTTTTTGGGTGATCCACTTCAAAAACTGCCACAAATGCCAAAGTGGATGTTATTAAAGATAGAATTTTTATACAAGAGGACCATGATGGTCCTATATCGCTCACCTGAACCAAAATGATATAAGCAACACTTTTCTTCAATTCAAAAAATATTTATGACTTTTAGACTGAAAACGAACTTATGGTCAATAACATTGTGAAAATCGAACTCATCCAAGATTTCATCTTGCCCAACATTGTGCCCAAGATTTGTCTTGTTTGATAAATAATTGTAGATTCTGGAGTATAAACAAGGCCGAAAACAGCAATTTTGTCAAATTCAAGGGCACATTACTCTTGACATCCTAGTCAGATCAGGCTGAAAATCAAACTCAACCGAGATCTTATGATATCCAACATTGTGTCCAAGATTTGTCTTGATTGGTCAATAATTGTAGATTCTAGAGTGTAAACAAGGTCTAAAGCAGCCGAAAACGGCAATTTGATCAAATTCAAGGGCACATAACTCTCCACTTTTTGTCAAATTGGACTGAAAATCAAACTTATCCAAGATCTTATGGTCTCAAACATTGTGTTCAAGTTTTGTCTTAATTGATAAATAATAGTAGATTATAGAGTGTAAACAATGTCAAAAACAGCCGAAATCGGCAATTTTATCAAATTCAAGGGCACAAAACTCTCATCTTTCTGGTCAGATCAGACTGAAAATCAAACTCATCTCAGATCTTATGGTCTCCAACCTTGTGTCCAAGATTTGTCTTGATTGGTCATAAATTGTAGATTCTAGAGTGTAAATAAGGTCGAAAACAGTCAAAAACAGCAATTTTGTCAAAATCAAGGGCTCATAACTCTCAACTTTCTGGTGATCAGATAAGACTGAAAATCAAACTCATTTCAGATCTTATGATCTCCAATATTGTGTCCAAGTTTTGGATTGATTGATCAATAATTGTAGATTCTAGAGTGTAAACATCGTCGAAAACAGCCAAAAATGACAACTTTGTCAAATTCAAGGGCAAGTAACTCTCGACTTTCTGATCAGATCAGACTGAAAATTACACTCATCCGAGATCTCATAGTCCCAAACATTGTGTCAAAGTTTTGTCTTGATTGATGAATAATTGTAGATTCTAGAGTGTAAACAAGGTCAAAAACAGCCGAAAATGGCAATTTTGTCAAATTCAAGGGCACATAACTCTCGTCTTTCCAGTCAGATCAGACTGAAAATCGAACTCATCCGAGATCTTATGGTCTGCAATGTTATGTCCAAGATTTGTCTTGATTGATCAATAATTGTAGATGCTAGAGTGTAAACAATGTCAAAACTAAGTATTTTTCGCATTCAAGGGCAGATAACTCCTGCATTTCTAGTTCGATCTGACCCATAATCGAACTCATCCGAGATCTTATGGCCATACATGTTTTGACCAAGTTTGGTCAAGATTGGCTTATATTTGTAGATGCTAGAGTGTAAACACGAAATTGTGGACGGACGGACGGACGGACGGACAGACGGACAGACGGACAGACAGACGGACGACGGACAAAAAGTGACCACAATAGCTCACCTTGAGCACTTCGTGCTCAGGTGAGCTAAAAATATAGCACAGAAAATATTGAGACAAAAGGAGAAACTGCTGGTTATCAGCAGTTTCTTCTTTTGTTTCAATGTTTTCCCAAGCATTTTCTAATAGGGACGTCAAAACCAGGTCTTGTTTGGGAAAGGGTTAAAAAATGTCATGTAGGAATTTCATCCTGTATGTCCTGAAGCTCTTCAAGGATTCAAGTCCAGAAAAGTGCTGTTCCATAAATACACTGGGTGGTCTGTTTGTGTTATCGCTGGTGGGTGAAGTGTTTTCGGCCATTATTTATGTTTTACATTCCTGATAGAGATTTCTCAGAACTTGCCCATGATAAAAGGTCTCAATGTATAAACAGTACTTCATGTTCTTTTGTATTGTTTCTTTTCTTTGTTTGGTACATTATCATACATTTTTATAAATCATTGGTTATTTGTAAGGCAATATAAAGAAAGAATTTTTAGGCAAAAACAGTTTGGTTTGAAAATAAGCCATTGGGTGTTTTTTAGACACAAAAGAAACAATGTTTTCTGGGGAAAAGAGGAAAATAATTTTTAGTGTTCAATATGATGTCTACGTGTATCTGTGAAAACTAAATTTTATACAACAAAAAAACATTCATATTAAGTGTCATGACGAACATACATACTTATATGGTACATTTATTTAAGGACAATTAAACTTTTACACTTTCCTCACCTTATTGGAGATACTTTCTAATAAGTTGGTATGAAACATGATAAAAGTCATGATGTAGCAAAACTTTTATGACTCATTAATGAACATGGGATGCCAAATCATAGTTTCTGTTGATCTGACCAGTTTAAAACAGAAGCAAACAGTATATTCTTAAATTAGGCTTGGTTTATGTTTATTAATTAATCTTTTCTGGAGGAGATTAAGATATATTTGCATAAACGTTGACAATTTTTCAACTTTTGTAATCACCAAATTCATCTTTTGTTTTCATTTCAATTTTATTTTAATTCAAAGTGATTCTATACATGTGTACGACATAAAAGACAATCTCTATATTTTCCCCTTAATTTAAATGCCTTCTTCAGCTATGCAAGACAGGTCATTTTTTTAGAAAAAAAAACCAACAAATTTTCAGTACCAGTCATGTTCATTTATGGTAAAATGTGACAGGACA
Source organism: Fragum sueziense (assembly GCA_963680895.1). Lineage (NCBI taxonomy): Eukaryota > Metazoa > Mollusca > Bivalvia > Cardiida > Cardiidae > Fragum > Fragum sueziense. Next base: position 71,020,282 of record OY804594.1, on the reverse strand, counting down.
GGAAAAGGGTCGAGGGCAAATCTAAACCTCAGGGTCATAAAAAGTATAGACTGTCATACTGTTTATTGTGAATAAAAATGCTATATAGAACCAGTACAGAACCAGTCTACCGTGAAGCCTAAAAAATACGGCCACACAAGGAGATGGAGGGTTTTTTGTCCTTACCACTTCACTGGTTCAAAAATGTTAGTTTTATATTCAAACAGAGCGACAGATAATAGCAAACTTTCAACTTTCCATGCATAAAATATCATTAATTGCGCATTAAACCTTATGTTGTGGGTACTCATTAGAATTGTCTCTTTGAGACAATTCAAATGAGTACCCACAACATAGGGTTTGGATGAGAATTAAAGGAATTAGAAAGAAAATATTGAGTAAAGTCTGTCACCTTGATTCAATCCTAGATGTGAAATGGAACACTTTGTCATTTAGAAGTGGGGTGAAATTTCCCTTGTGGCAAATATAACGCCACCACTGTGAAATTTTATTTCTCTGTACTAAATGTTACATATTCAACTCATTTTTCTAACCTGAGTGATACTTTTGTTAATGCATTTCATTATTTTTTGGCCATTTTGTTTAGAGTTTTTACATGGCACTTCCATAATTCATTTTTCAGCATGGACATTTTCATTGGACAGTAAAATTTCATTTTTTTGGGTAAAAAAAAAGACATCATTACTGTTCTAGCATTAACATAGTGTAGGAAATACAGATCTTATACAACCACCAGTTTGTAATAGAAAAAGTGATTCCAAAAGCTATACATAATGTATAGAATTTGTATACTATACCATGAAGAGTATAGAGAGAAATTGGAACATGCTGGTCTTCAGCAATTTCTTCGTTTCTCTGAAAAGCCTTTTATACATGACCAGAAACTGGGCTTGTTTGAACTTAAGACTTTCACATTGGGAGCCAGAATGCAATGATAATTGTAGCTCCTTTTCTAACAACTAGTGTAGATAAGCAATCTTAATCCAACAAAATTCAGACAACACTTACTTAAGGTTCATCCTGTAGCCACCATTTGGTCCTAGCACCATAGATCCATCCCAGAAACAATCCAGTGGAGTTATTATTACACATGGCAAGATCTCCGACACAACCTGCGCAGCAGAGAGCAATAAAATACATGTAAAATGGCGAAAACAGTGAACAATCTTAACTTCAAATCTGGTTTTAAGGTAGCTTGTTTAAGACTAAAATGCAATAACATGTAATATCTGATATTCAACTGTAGAAAACAGTTGTCAATATGAATAGGCATCAACAAAGCATCGCTTTTCAACAAAAACTTCATAACTAGTTTTAATCAAGCTGTAGTTACGAGCACTTTGTTGAAAAACAGTGAAATATTGTGATGAAATTTAAGAATGTATCCTTTGTTGAATTATGAAATAGCAATCAGGTAAAGTACTGACATCCTTTTTGTCGTTATGTTTACGAAGTTCACACAGAAAACTGGTGGTCTTGCTCTTACACATGAAATAATGACTATCTTTTGCTCCGACATAATAGCTAAACACCACTTTTCAATGAAAACCTCGTAACTGCAGCTTGTTTTAAGCTGCAGTTACGAGGTTTTCATTGAAAAGCACGATAAAACGCTTTACCCCACATGCACATATTCAATAGAGCAAAATATGATATACACAGGGGATTCAAAAGTGTTTTCCTAATTATTGGACCACACATGTAAAGTTTCCTGCAATGTGCACATTGTGTGTGTAGAATATTTTGGTTGGTTGAAAATTAAGATGCATGTGTTTTTGTCTGGTGCAACATCATGTACCTGTGTTTCTGCTTATAGATAATAATTTTCTATACTATTCATGATCCTGAAACATATTGGTATTCATGCCCCACTTTTTTATCATCATAGCAAGAAGTTAAGATGTGTTTGTGAAACACAAATTAATATCTGACTTGTTAAGTTTTGGACAGACAGACATACAGATGGACATATGAAAATGGTTAAACAATATGCCCTGAATCTTTTGGTACAAGGGTATGAAAATTCTCTCAAAATGGATTCTTTTAAGAACCACTGAAAAGAATTATACCCAAATATTGGATACAAAAGTATAAATACATGCAAACAAAGGCTTGCATTTTTTGCCACATTTGCCACGAACATACATTTTTTCTAGTAAAATGCTGATAAAACGTAGAAATTTAACTCACTTGATCTAGATAGGTGTTCTCAAATTTTGGAAAGTCTGCCAGATAGCACAAGTCCCTGAATCTCCATGTGCTGCAACAAAAACATAACATAACTCAGAATAGGAAGGGATGTTTAACTCAATCTGATATTCCTCATATTCTTCATTTGAATGTTTGAATTGTCATTCTAGTGGGTAATCTAAATATATGGTGTCATATCTTTTACATGTCATATAGTGATGCCTCCATTTTCTTTTTAAAAATATCTCAAAATGCATGATATACTATAATAACTATGCATCTTTTGGTAAAGCATAAGATTCACTTTTGAGCTTCAAATAACACCTTAACATTGGCCAAAATGAATACATAATGTAAGATATACTTCAAATCCTTAAAAGAAGTTTGTAAGTAAAATGCCAGTGACATTCAAAATCTGTAGCATTCTTTCATAAGAAACTTTTTTTCCAAAGAATCATTCAAACTGAAAGGTACACTCATATTTATTCTTTTGCAACTACAGATAGAAAGAAATTTGCAATGTCAAAAACTTACACATCAAACATGTTGATTTCGATTTCAGACGCTTTAATAAGGGCGTCCCTGTGTTGTATGAAGGATTCAGGTGTTAAGATATTATTCCCTGATTTTGGTGTTTGAATCACAATTTGGTTGGTTATCCCGTATCCAGTCCCGATGGCATTTTCTGTGTACTTCAGCTCCTTTTCCAGACGGCCACCCTCTGAAAGGATAAGAATATTGGTACGTTATTTCATAAGGTTGTTTTCAAAGCTAAAGCCACAATGTTGCGAGCCACAAAATGTTGGCTTGTTTGGTCAAAATGGAGCTAGATTTGTAAGAGAAGTCTCCAGAGACTATCATGGCTATTAATCGACATTTTCTTATTATATCTTTTCACAGCACATATTTAGCTAAGTTATGCTAAGTAAGATTAAGTAAATGCTGATGATAGATAATTGAACAAGAACTTAAGCCACACTAAGAATTTAAAGAAAACATCTTTTTTTCAAAAGACAATATTTCCAAGATTGATACAGCCAAATTCTATATGTAAAAGGTTCAGTTCTGTTTATGTTTTTCTTCCCTTCCTGATAACTGTTCATCAGCATCTTATCTTGTTCAATAAAAGTGTCAAGAGTGAGTTTGGAATATAATTATGTCAGCCTGGAACTCAGCACCTCTCTCAGAGTTATGCCATGCAAACATCCATATATTTATTGACAGATTCAGAACTATAGCTAGCAGGTAGTATAGAATAAGGTCAGACCGATCTTATTTTATACACTGCCTACCAAAGCAAATATACACTGCCTACCAAAGCAACAGTAATATTTCAAGGTTAACAAGACAAAGAGTCAAGACTAAGTTTATACAAAGTTATTGACTCTATGTCATAAGTATGCTGCCTCAAAAAGTAGTCAGAATATTCCTGGGTCAGGTCTACCATAACTATCAATAATTTTTTACCATTATTTTGAAGGGTAAACCACTATGGTGAAAGATAGATTAATAAGTAATTTGAAACAGACTATAGTTTGTCCCAGGACAAGAAGGACAATTATCATAAGTACATGATGCACCATGTGAGAATTGACTTCTTCAACCATTGAAGCGTTCCAAGTTGAATATAAGGGACAATTTCAAAACTTTGATACTTTGGATGACTATATTATTGAGAACAATGGGAACAGCTATGACTGATGCGAGATACAGCAATTCTTGTACAGTCCTTTCTACAAGTTGATAGACAACCAAATTTGCTAAAACCCAATAAACTTGAACATTGTTGGAATGTTACAGTGAGAAATGATAGCAGAACATGTACCAAATTTTGAGTTCTACATTCAGGAACAATATTGGGATGATTTTCCAGTGTTGAACAGTTGGGAAGGATATAACCACCATTCATTACAAATTTTCTCATTCATTGAGGAGAAACACTTTACCCGGAGAAGCACTTTAACTACCTAACTCTTTACTGCTTACTTATTACAACACCATCTTGTACTGTGAGCATGTTTCCAGAACAAAGACAATCTTATGAAGCATGCAACACATACAGATTAACAAATATCCAGTAGGATGACCTTATAGCTTTATTAAGGGATCTGACAGTGGACATAACAGAATTTGGAAATTTTTCACTTTATAAAAAGATAAGTTATGAATATAAACATTACAAGACCATAGCAAGGACTCTGTGGGTTCAAGGATAAACTGGCTTAATGTTTAAACGACCAACCAAGAAGCTTAACATGGGGATTGGGGACAATAAGAAACTGTGTCCTGGCTTTCTCGTATTGAAAGTTTCATATACACTGTTCTTACTAAATCATTTGTAATTCAAATTTAATTTTTCTTGAAATGACTCTACAAAGACTGTGACAGTATCAAATCTGGTTTCAGCGAAAGAGTGCCATTTCATATTTGTATATTGGTCATATTGAACATGGAAAGCTTTCACTACACAGAATAGGTAAAGGTTAGCAGAATTTCTGACAAAACTGTGAAAGAAAAAAACGGTGCTTGCTGATTTTACGGGGAATGTTTGGCCTGATTCCACTTCAACTCTTGCCGTTGTTTTTATGCTGTAATCGCATACAGGCGATAATCCTGCTTCAGGAGTTCTTTACAGGAATTTTTCATGAATGCATAAAATCACAACAAATACTGCCTAACTTGTAAGCTCAATTTATTGGAGACATCAAAATCAGGTCTTGTTTGGGAGAAGGTTATGCATTCATATATAAGTTTGGTAAATGAAGATATGCATTGATTCAAACAAAATCATGGAAACTTATTCTATATGTCATCAGTACATGATGAAGTTTCATTTGACTGAAAACCTCTCATCAGCCTACAGGTTTATTTGATTTGAGAATTTGACCTATTGCCGCTTTTTTTCCTTTCGAATAATTCCCTTTCAAAAAGATATCACACAGAAGTTTCGGACCATATTACACTACCCCATTGAATTTCCCCTCAATAATATAGAGTTAGTGAAATTATCCCACCAGTATTTAGGTCACATATGCCAGTATGTTGTGAAAAATTATATCAATGCATTCAACAAAAATTTTTACGACTTCTTCCTTTCCGAATCTTGCCTGTGTCATATATATCAGTATGTGTAAAGTTAACCATGGATGCCCTGATTTTACAATTTTTCACAAATGAGCAAGATTAATGACAAAATTGATGAAATCTGTGGAAACTGAAATGGTAAAAAGATATTTTGAAACAGTTTCGAGACCAAAAGACAGTTACTGAAATAAAAATTTCTCTTCCCAATGTTGCTGATCTGTTGAACAAGAACTTTTACGGTGAAGGGTTGTAACACTTGAGGAGGGAAAAATTCCAAGGAAGAAAAAAAGTTTTTATTGTGTTTGTACATACTTCAACCAAACCTTTACCATAGTATATAGAACATTGAATAAGTCATGCTTTCATGGCTTTGAGAGACATAGTCCTACCCTTCAGTCGTAAGTTCAAGTTATGACTTTGTTAGTTTTATAATTATTTCATGACAGTTTTGCCAGTTAAGCATTTGAACAATTTTTTCAGCTATAAAAGAGAACTTGATTAGCCACCTATAGAATGAGCACTTTCCTTGAGCTGCTGCTATATGAAAAGTCACCTATTTGCACTTATGTTTGAAATTATGTCATTCTTTTTATGGTATGATAGGAAAGGAAGTCTTAATAAATTCTCTAAAGCAATCAGTGCAGAATTTATATACAGCACAGAACTTCAACAGAACTTTCAAGTAAGCAGTCGGCTTAATCAATCTTTCTAGTCCACCATTACATTTTTTCAAGTGAACATTGTTTGTCCAATTTGAAAACAGTTTAAGTTGACAAAATAAGATATTGTTGCCTTTCAACAAAACGTCTTGTAACTGCAGCAAAATATTTTAATCTGCAGTTACACGGTTTTTGTTGAAAAGCAGCAATATGGATCCATCAGTGAAATTTTGAAGTTTTTTTGGTTCTTTTTAATATAATTTCAAATGCTCGCCTTCAGTGTATAGGTCAATTAAAACTTGTAATTGTATGGCCATGTCCCCATTATGCCCCCACTTATTCAGTATGATACAAAACCCAATTCAATCAACAGTTTTGTTAACCCTTTCCCAAACAAGACCTGGTTTTGACGTCCCTAATAGAAAAGGCTTAGGAAAACATTGAAACAAAAGAAGAAACTGCTGATAACCAGCAGTTTCTCCTTTTGTATCAATATTTTCTACAAATCTTACCTTTAATAACATCCATTTTGTCATTTGTGGCAGTTTTTGAAGTGGATCACCTTAAAACTTTGCCGTTTGGGAAAGGGTTAAGGACATCCAATGCCCCAGCGACAATGTATTATTTACATGAAGTACCTATATTATGACAGACAGTGGACAATTTAATGTACACAAGACAGTGACCACCTTGACCACCAGTTGGCTGACCGCTGACCTTATACAGCTTGTCTTATGTGTCGCCTTCATACCCTCGGGGCTTATATTGTGAATATAGTCATGTGACAAACTAAATCACTTTTTTTGCCGCAATAAGAATGTACTCTGACATGATTTAATGAACTAAACCAAATTCATACACACTATGGAGTATATATTAACCCTTTTGGGCTTTCCCATGAAGACTAAAATTGATATTTATCTGAGTTAAAAGCAGTCAAATTAGAGGCATTTGTAAACTTGATAAATTTCAAAATAGATATAGCAAAACCACTGAAAGAATTAGAGAAGAAACACATTATCAGGGGTTCATTCTTCATAATGTTTTTCATAACATTTTCAGACTAAAAATAATTGAAGACTCTCATTTTGGTGGAAAAACCCACACATCAACCCATTACCAGATGGCAGAATTTTAGAGTGGTCCAAATTAAAAGATTATTTATACAATAATTTGAGATCTTTTGGTCTTTTGAGGTATAAAACATTTTGGTAATGAAAAAAGCAATTTTCCACAATGTTTTCCAAAGCCTCTATTTCGTAGCGGCGTCAAAAAGCCTTATAATATGTTAATGGGTTATTTTCTGTATGACAAGGGTTAACGATTCACAGTAGATGTGTTTGTTATGTAGGACTCATGATGATTTAATAAGTTCATCTCAAAAATCTCCTGGTTGGATATGATTTTAAATCCTACTTCCAACACATTTTCAAGGTTTTAGACAAACATAAAAATCTCACACTTAAAATGTAAATGTGCAGGTTTATGCCAAAATTTATCTGTAGTTTTACAGCATTTTAATTAAACAAAAAGTGTAGGTTTATGTCAAGAGTTGAATGTGGAACATTATTCCGGAATGCTAGTGCCAAACAAGTGCAACTTTTGTACCCTCCATACTTGATTTTAAAGAAATTTAAAACCACAGGTAAAAGTATCTACTGAAAACACGATGGAAAAAAGACATTAGATAGATTAATTGACAATTAATCTATCTAATGTCCTTTTTCCATCGTGTTTTCAGTAGATACTTTTACCTGTGTTTAAAACCATGTTTGATTTTTAAAGGAATTTAGCTGTTAGAATTGCATGTTGTACTCATTTTCGTATCCAATTCCTTTTCAAAACAATTATTTAAAGCTTTGATTTTTATCTGTAAGTCATGAATTTCCAGATGAAAATAAATCTAAGTTAACCCCAGCCATAATGCCCTCATCTGTGCTAGAGACTAGAATCTAGCATTTGCTTGCTTGCTCTTGTTTGTGTATATACAAGTTGGGCTAATACGAAATTATGTCATTTGGTATAGGGTTATTACTGTAGTTAAAGAGCAGGTTCATTTTACAACCTCGAAGATCAAAAAGATCACCAATAGAAAGAGGTTTGTACAGCACCCTGTACTGATTGAACACAGATACCATCTTCTGATCTTGTTTGAGAATAAAAGATATCTTTTTCCCAAACAAGACCTGTTTTGATGTCCTTCGGGAAAATATTGAGACAAAAGAAGAAATTTCTGAAAACCAGCATTTTCTCCCTTTGCCTCAATATTTCTGGGCTTTATTATTCACTAGTCTCACCTCTATCAACACCTATTTTGTCATCTTCTGTGTCCTTCAAATTGAAGCAATGTTAACACTTTCCCAAACAAGACCTGGTTTTGACGTCCCTAACAGAAAAGCTTGCGAAAACATTGATACAAAAGAAGAAACTGCTGATAACCAGCAGTTTCTCCTTTTGTCTCAATATTTTCTATGTCATATTTTACACAAATTGAATCTTTGATAACTTCCATTTTGTCATTTGTGGCAGTTTTTGAAGTGGATCGCCCTTAAAGTTTGTGGTTTGGTAAAGGGTTAACTCATTTGGGAAAGGGTAAATAAAACAGACATGTAACACTGGGTCTTGGTATGGTACAATAACTTGCATGTCCCTCTTGTGGGGTCTGTTGGTTTTAACCCTTTTCCGAACAACAAAATTTTACGGTGATCCACTTCAAAAACTACCACAAATGACAAAATGGTTGTTATCAAAGATAGTGTAAAATATGGCATAGAAAAGATTGAGACACAAGAAGAAACTGCTGGTTATCAGCAGTTTCTTCTTTTGTTTCAATGTTTTCCCAAGCATTTTATATTAGGGACGTCAAAATCAGGTCTTGTTTGGGAAAGGGTTAATTCTGTGGTTTCTGGTTTGGTTTTTTTTTGCACTTCTGCATGCAATCTCCCTCATGACTAAGCAATTTCATTTTTTCCTTTTGTCCATTTTGACAGTAAATACTCATTCTAAAGATCTGGACCAAGAAAAACATACCTCTCGGTCATAAAATTGGTGCTCACTGCCTAGAGTATTACAAAATGATCGATATGTTCTATGAAATCATTTATGAAAGGGCAATAAGACAGTAAATTTGAGAGTATACCATTCACAGCATTCATTTTATCTGTCTCAATTAATAACACATGAACATTCTGAATCTAAGAAGGATGACAACGAAAGTCTTTTTTTATATCAGAACTTTGGCTAATTTGACGATAAATTAGATCTACTATCACTGCACAAACTGAGCCATTAAAAATGACAATGGTTGAAAGTTTTCAAATCTAGTAAAGGATAATTTAAATTTCTGTGGGCCTTGAATGAAATATACCTTGTCAAATATGACACAATTGCAGTGACATTGGGTGGCAAGCTTTATTCAAATGCCTTCCTTCATTCTTAAAGCTGCCTGAATTCCATTTCTTTAATAGTTCATTGAGCTTCCTATAATTACATGGACATTTCAATGAATTTTACTTTTTGAAAAATAGAATCTAGTTCTTCTATTTCAAATGGGATGATGTAACAAACGTTATTCTTTGCAAAAGCTTTCTATAGAATAGCTTTTCAGAATCTTAGAAAATATTTAGTCATGTTAAGTGATTCCAAACCAAGCAACAAAGGACAGAATTTAGCACTGGCCATAATATGGTGTGTTAAGAAAGAGCAAACAAGTCAAAACAGCTTAATTGACATCAGTTTTATTGGAATAATCCACAATTTTTAACACCTTGGAATTATATTAAGAATGAAATGACCACAGTGCCAATATCAAAGACATCTGAATGTAACCCAATACTCCATATGGCCACCTTCAGTGAGCCCTGCTGCCCACAATTGTCCACTAAGTTCAAAGGGAGCATTTGGACAGTAGTAAATGACCAGTCACAAACTGAAATATCTTCATTTCAATCAGCATCATAAAAACTGGCCTTCGCCTTGATGGATCATTAACAAAGACATGATTTTTTTACCGACTCTTTATAACAGTTTTAACAGAGCTCTGGATTTATGAGGGAGTGATTCCTATCTTCATCAAATGTCTACAGTCTAATCCAAACTCTTTGTTGTCGGTACTTATTAAGGTGCTTCTAATGAATGCCCACACTATTATGGCATATGATTTAATTATAAACACTCCGATCTAGACTGGGCAGCCAGGCCCCACCCTTGGCTGAGGAATAATCGAAGGCCTGGATAATCAAAACTGGATGATGATGATGATGATGATGATGATGATGATGATGATGATGATGATGATGATGATGATGATGATGATGATGATGATGATGATGATGATGATGATGGTGATGATGACTCTGCAGTTGGCTGTCAGATATATTTTTGAAATCACTCCTTCTCCTCTGTAGCTCTGAATACTATCATTAAAACACTGAACAATCTATCATGCATGGTTTTCATAAATGATTTTAGTGATAATGATTTTGATGTAATCAAACCTGGAATCTTGAAGATATGACAGATACTTGCTATTATTTTCACCTGGAAATAAGCCCCACTAACAACAAATGACATACAAAATTTTGATATGCAATTATGCATTGTAGCTACCTACTTAATCTTTTCAATTGAAAGTCTGACTTCATTTCCCTAAAGGACCATCTAATTCCTTCAAGTGATTCGAAAGATAACCACAGTATTTACACAGATTACATAATTTGACACTCAGTAGCAGAAAGATACTGCAAGTTCTGGAAGTCAATGAGACAAAAATATTGCATTAACAATGAGTTTCACTGGTAACTGTTTAGAATTCCAGAACAAGAGCCAAAAGCAAAAAGATAGTCAAGCAAAATTTAGGTTAACACTTTCCAAGAAACATCCCTGGTATTTACAACTCTACTTAAATACAATTCTAAAGAGGAAAACATTTACAAAATAGAAGAGAGTGTTTTTCCTTTTAAGTTTCCGCTATTTTCCTTGTTTCCCAAGCTCATACAAATTATATGACTTTAACTGGATTCAGTAACATTGCTTTTGACATCTGCAACACTGAACAGTCTCAATTTGGAGCAGTAAACAATCTTGTAGTTTGGGAGAGGATTAAATATTGTTCGGCGAAGAGTTACGCTAACAGATGCAAACAAAAAGTATATCAAACACCCAACCGTACCATTTTTTCTTTGTTACGGTTTTTGTATGCAAAACGTGTAATAATGCACCAATGTTTCTCATTATACCACACACTATGCAATTACATCAACGCTTTTCCCCCACACCTACAATGAACAAATCACACCCTTATTGTTAAAAGTTGACCCATTTATGGCGCTTTCAAAGCACTTTTGTCAAGAAATAATTACTTGTATCAAAGCGGATTAGATGATATGACCATACTAATTGGAATTTGCCAAGAATTGCTTCATTAGTGGCTTATTATCAGTTCTGAAAGTTGAGCAAGGTCATATCCATTGAACAGAAGGAGTGTTGGTAGTCTAAATCCATCAAATTTCATCAAAATGCTATGTTGTGGGTACTCATTTGAATCGTCTCATCGAGACGATTCAAATGAGTACCCACAGCATAGGATTTGATATATGATAAGAGATATTTTCCATTAAATGTACTATCACTCTGGTTTACCTAGAGGTTTGGTAGGTAGCGTTCACCTTGTGAAGGATATAGTTGATTGCCAACTGCCGTAGGACACAAAAACACACATAATTAATGATGGAATGCTTGCTTATTATCATCCATTGCATTTTCATTGATATAATGGTGTTGGCATTTTGTTTTTAAATTGGGGCCTGCTCGCTTTGATGTTATAAGACACCAACGTTGATGAAACATTGTAACATGATTCAAATGATTGAAGAGAACACACATACAAATTTGAAAACCCCTTCCTTGAGCTTAAGGGACTTTTTGAAAAAAAAATGTTTGCAACTATTTATGAGAAAGTTGAAAACGATGGCTGACAATGCCAAGGTGATATGGAAAGTGTTCAATGCGCTCTAAAATCTCCACTTTATGTTGTTTCAAACTTTTAATCTGGGGACTTGCTACTCGCTCATTCTCAATAATAAGGAACAAAAAAATTTCGTAATATGCAAAAAATAAAAGTTTAAAAACTTTAATTTTTATTCTTTTTCTGGATTACACTATACCTCTTGCAACTTCTGGTAAAGTTTTGTGTACATAATTTAAGTAATTTGAAAGTTATGAGCTTTTGAAACTGTATACTTAAACAACATAAATGTCTACGTTACCATTAACATGTTGCCTTTTACAATCTTGCACATTTAATGCACCAAGTTCATTTTTAAGCCAATTAATGTCAAACGTGTCACAGAATGCCCGAAGATTTGCGAAATACTAACTTTTTCCGATTTAGAAAAGAAATCGTCTTTTTTTGGGCCATTAAAAAGTAGAATCAGATTCTAAAAATGTGATTTTTTCTTCAAAAACTTGTACATAACTTTTTCAACTTTGGTCATTTTTGCTACTTAAGTATACATGTATGTATTTAGTATGTTCACAAAGTGCAACTTCTCTGTTTTAAAAAAAAATACCCCTTTGAGAGGTTTCATATTCGTTTTAGGAAGATGTGAGTAAATTATGCTCTCAAGGGGTAACGTAACGTAGGCATCACACTGAACCAAATATAACTAACACATTGAAAAACTTAGTCTTTAGCGTTTCAAACAAGTTAAATAATGTAAATTCGTTTCGAAAATGACACGCCCGTTACTGGAGGAGACTAATAATCTTTTCTAACCAGGAAGTGTTCACATATTCTGGTCATATGCTTGTGTAATAATATACACATATTTTGGATTGTTCGTACGTATCGTACGGCTAAACGACGTCATGATAGATGGTATACTGTACTTGCAGTTTGAATTATTCATTTGTTATTTGATCTTTTATTCGCTGCACATAAACACTATCGATTTTAAAGATACCAAATATTTTAAAATACCAATTATATGGTAACGTAGGTACCAGGGGTGAAGAAGGTAAGATGTAATTCATACGTGGATAATATTTGTGTGATATTCATTTTATATTTACAAATGTTTGTATATAGTTATTTTGAAGGACTTAATAATTTTTTAATTATATTCGTAGCCCGGTCCCTTCCCTTTCTATACAAATATTAATCTCAATTATAACTTCCCTTCAATCAAAGTAATGGAATAACGGCCTTTCTGAATTCCACGTTGTTTGTTCACTCATATTTCTTAAAACTGTTATCTCATTCCTAGGTTGTGTCTTCGAGATACACTTTTACTTTATGTTTGTTTTGTCTTTGAATTGGGACATATTACACAAACTTTAAGCAAAATGGTGCATGAACATGATCCCTGTTCGACGCCCAGCTAATAGATTTATTGCATTTACATATTCCTAGATATTTGACCTTCAAATAATGTGTTTATTGTTTATCTATTAGAATACTCTTTATTTATTATCTTTAACACATATAAACACAAATATCTAATGTTTGTTTAGACAAAAACTGGTGATTTTCTTGGATATAACAGTCGTATGTATCCTTTAGAGACAACGAATTCGTGTTCACATCCATTGAAATAAAATACGGCATCATAAAAATATCTTAGATTATGATTTATTCAAACATGCTGTCTTTTTTTTCTACGCATACAACTCTTATTTTGCGGTGTAATAGTAAAATTTCGAAAAAAGCCATTCTTTCATTTTCAAATCTTTTGAAAAGCATTACGGTACCTACGTTACCTCCATGTAACGTAGGCATGGCAATTAAACGGCCAGCAAAATTATCGAACGATACTGATTCTGGTGAGTATTTTCCTTTTTTCATAGGGAAACAATATCCAACTATAGAACTACTGCTCGGAATCTTTAGTTGAATAACCTATATCTACACTTTAACCTCAATCTGTACACTGGGGTCTACTTAAGTCTTTGAGTAAAATGTAAAGATTCTACATCTATATCATGTAAGATCAAGTATTTTTGTATCATATTAGTATGAATTCAGTTAAATATGACGTCAAATGTATAGTAAATTATCAAAAACAAGGATTTTTTGCAACACAATGTTTTTTCGGTAACGTAAGCACCGGTAACGTAAGCATTTTCATGACATTGTCTGAAAATATTTTTCATCTATTACATTTTTATTGAAAGTAACAAACATCTGACTGTAGTTGACATGCTTATCTTTCATGTTCAGTATCGCATACCTCGATCTTTCAAATAGATGAATCAAAAACCCATGTCACGTAGGTATCGCTTTAAAATCAAACCTATTTCCCACTGAAGTAAATAATTACATGAAAATTATATTTTTGGTGCACGAACGTCAAAAACTGATTTATCTTATAAAACGGTGGTTTGGCTAAATTTTGGTAATAATATTTTACAATTTTATGTAAAATTCGGAAAAATGATGCACGAAAAAGGACGATGTAACGTAGGCACTCTAAATTTTGAGACAAACGTTAATCGTAAAATTTTAACAATAAAAGACACTGCATAAGAGTTCTAAGTATTTCTACAGGCAAACAAATATTTTAGATTTTATTTCCGAGGGTAAGGTCAAGTTACACTGGTATCCCCACTGAAAATTAGGGCGTGCAATCATGTACCTATGGCTTGAGACAGGTGAAATAGGCATGAAATTACGACTTTGACACAATATATCTGACATATAGGATTTTTTAAAATGGCATTTTGTGTTTCAATCTTGAAAACGACCACCAAACTATCATTTAAGCCAATCAAAGCCGGGCCAGTACTGTCTGCTTAGAAAAAATATCACTGAGACATGACTTTTGATGAAATGTTCCTTATTATTGAGAATGAGCGTACTGCTTTTCAAGAGCAAATGGACAGCAAACTTCAGATGTATAGCTTGATTGGAGCTATTCCTGATTTTGTGGTCCGGCAAAATTAATATAACAGACACCCAGTCAACATGATCACATGTCCATCTGATTAATAGTTATGCTAGCAAAGTATAGATAATTTGTAAAGTTTGGGTGCTCAAAAGTAACTGACAGAAAGACCCCTTTGGACATCTTTCAATGGGTTGGTTATAAACAAAGTTAATTTTTTCCCCATGTCATTACTGTCTTGAAGTATTACAATGTCATCTTAAGAAATAGATGAAATGAAAAACTTTTGCTACAAACAATCCCCTTTTGATGTATTAAAAGATTTACACTTATCCCTGGAAATGCACCTTAAACATCTTCTAAGAAAGGGTAAAAACTTGGCAGGATCTTGAGCCTTCTGTTTTCTATAACTCACCCCAACACTAACAAAAGCCTAGTCTGTCAAATTTAATTGTTTACAGTAAAATAAAGATGTCGAGGATAGTAGAGGCCTGTTATGAAACTGAAAGAAATCTCAATGAGAACAATTGAACGCTAGATCTATCAGAAACAACAAAACTTAACCCCTTCTATTCCCTATTGTCAAGAAATAGACCTATCCAAAGTAAGCTTTCATGTAACTTTCCAAATATTAAAAAGATATCATGAACCATTATGAACTCACAGAACTATAGGGTTTTTTTTCTGTTAAGCCAAAGCTTTGATTATCAAACAGATTTGAAAGGATTTTCTGAAACACAATAAAAGTGAAAAGCCGACTATTGTGTAAAGGATCCAAGAATTCCTGGATTTTGACTTATGAAATATTATTCAACTCCAGTTTTTTTCTTCCTAAGAAATGCTTCCTCTGAGCTCCGGATAGGTGATTTGATGTTCTTAACAAAGAATAAAACTCCTGTGATTTGAATACCTAATGCAAATAAGCAGCTTGACTATAATGTGTTTTTGAAAATAATCCTTCTAAATTTAAAAGGAAAACTAAAAGAGAAAGATGAAATTTGAAATAATTGCACTAAAAGAAAATATTGGTATCCAAAATATTTTTTCCAACCCTGCATGATGCTATTCCAAGGATAAGTGTAGAATTATTTCATTATATAATATGCATATAAAACTGTATGCATTTACCTTAAGTTTTCATCAAGCATCCCTAAATTCTATGAAATATGAAACCTATTTTTGTATTTTTGGCTAGTTCACTTTGAATCAGAAGCAGGTTCAAACAAAGATCATTTGGTAATGGAATAGTGTACACTTGTTTTATATATAGTATTCATTGTAAATTGTTTGTCCCTTATGTTTAATGTTCCAGGAGTTGCAAAATGTTTTACAAATTCAAGAAAAATCTTTGCAAAATGTTATATGGAAAATAAACCTGTAACTTAATCAATGTATGAAAGAAAAGAGAAACAGAAAAAGGAGAAAATACCATTTTCCCCTCAAATGTACCTAAATATACCTCTCATTGACACTTTTGGACGCCCCCAAAAAATAAAGGCTTTGGAAAACATTGTGGAAAATGAAGAAATTGCTTGTGACAAGCAATTTCTTCATTTCCCAAAATGTTTTCTACCAAGAAAGACCAAAAAGTGTTAAATTTTGTTCAATGGAAATTGTCGTCTGCAACATCTATGAGTTTGGACTAGGCTAAAATTTTGTTGTTTGGTAATGGGTTAAGTTTTTCCAGAGAAGTGTATCTGAGAATGGTCAAATTTGAAATCTTCTTCTGTTCAGATAACGATAATGGCAATGAATTTTGTTCTAAAAATAGACTGGATAGACCATTATATTATGATAAACCGTCAGTGTTGTTATAAAATCTCATAACTACGGCTTGAATCAAGCCGTAGTTACGAGATTTTATAACAACACCCACGATTACCATTTGTTTATCCGAATTTACGTCACTGATAGTTGGATAAAATCGTTCCCTATTCATTTTCTATATGATATATAGCACAGAACACGTTGAGGGAATAGGAGAAAATACTGCTTATCTGAAAGCATTCTAATCTTTAGCCTCAATGTCTAAAACAATTACCAGATAGTGATGTCAAAAGCAGGATGTATGAGAAAGGGTTAAATCCAGTTATTGCTTAGAAAAGGTTAAAATGTCTTTCAAAGCAAACATAGGACTAATTGTAACCAATGTTGCCAATGTAATGTGTTCGCAAAATGAACATATCTTTTAGACCTAATAGTATTCGGCTTATCTAAACATGAAAAAATATTGATAGATTTAGATCTAGATCTATTTATCACTTACAGTATTTTTCCTATTTCCTTCCTAGAATCTCAGTTTAATCAAAACATTGTGAAAAAATAAGAAGAAATTGCTTGTGATGTGCAATTTCTTCATTCCCCACATTGCTTTCTACATATAGAGAATGTAAAATTTCATTCACTTGAAATTGTCGACTGTAACATCTTTGAATTTGGACAAATCTAATATTTTGCAGCCTGGTAATGGGTTAAAGCTTTCTCTGGTACGTACATCAATATCATGGGTTGTTTCATCAATATCAAGGGTTGTTTCGGAAAGGATTTAGCTCTACTAAAATCACACGTTTACTATTTTCTACACACAAAAAATAAGCAGAAGAGTCCATTGTTTTCAATAGAGATAATAACAATTATGACTCAAGGAGTGTTTAAATTTAAAGCCATTGCAAGGACAGATATCCTTATTTACCTCACTTACAAATTTTTACGAAGTTTTAAATACTTCTTAGCATTAACTTTGACCATCGCAGACTATTCAAATGGCCCGCCATTGACCACTGCACGAGACGTTACGTTTGATAACCATTCTAAGGATAGCGCGGCGCGGTCAATAAAAATATAATCTCTAAACCGAAATAGAAAAAAAAACATTTTAGGAAACATCATATGAACGAAAAAATCTTCAACTGTGTATTTGGTGTATTCATTTCGTTGAATTATTTCCCAATACGATGGGAAGCTCGCAACTGTGGCGTTCGAGAAGATTCGACACACCAAAAACATGGATTAAAGACTAAAATCGTCAGCAAACGTTTCTGAAAGAAGTACACCGGACATGGAACGGATTGGTAGATGTCAAATATCATAAATGAAATGTGAATATTTGGATCAGAAATGTTAAATCAGTGGGATTGAAAATGTACAGAGGCGAGCAAACGAGAAGTAGAATGATGGAAAACATCTCCCACTGTTCCAAAAATAGACGGGACCACACACCGTCTTGATTGAATTTCAGTCTTTCTGGGTCACAAACCAAGATGGCGGTCGGGGCGCCGAAGGTAAATAGCAAAACATTCAGGCGGCTTTTCCACCACAAAACATGACAATGTGAAGAAACATTTACGAAATCACTTATGAACTTACCTTCTACCCATAATTTTTCTACGTCTGTTTCTATTGTAACCGTTTTTAAGCCGACACAACACAACGACAACAACAATAATCCAACAAACAAAACTTTGCCACAATGTAAGTGTATAAAATTCCCAATGCTGAATAAATATCTTTGTATGTGTTTCCTGATCCAGAGAGCATGTTTGTTTCCATCGGCCTTCCCCTGAAAAAAATATAGAAAAGTATACGTAAATGATACAGATGTCTGAAGATGAAACAATTGAGTGTCAAATTCAAAGTGAATGGTGACCTACATAAACATTTTCCTATCAAAGAAACGATTTTTCTTTGTTATTTTTCAAGAAACATGGTGTTAAAGGTTTAGAGATAGTCTTCATGTCATCAATTATGCCATTGTTTCCTTAAAACTATCAGAAATTGGGTAAATTTGTTGCTGAAAGTTTGTCCCCACTGGATACCCCACTGGATTCGCCACATGTTGGTTTGCATGTATAAAGAATGTTGGACAAGTTAATAAAGAAAGCCTCACCTTTCGGACTTGGCGATGGGCGATCCTTGCATTAACCCAGCTCGGTCTGGTCAGTAGTTCGCCATCCAGATATTTGTTCGACCTTTTCCTTCTCTCCGAGGCCATGACAGGTCCCTATGAGAGAGAGGAGAAGGGGATTGATTCAGTCAAATATAATCTGTATCACATGGATAAATCTCCAAAATCCTCACATTATGTCCACACAACCTTATGTCACCACGGTAATAAATTTATTAAATAATAATTCCGTGTGTCCGTCCATCTTTCCATTGTTAATTCAGTTAACAGGTAAATATTCTCATTGTAAGTGTAGTAAATTCCGCAGAATGTATCACTCTGCTCCACACACTCAGCATACTGCCATACATTTGCATTGTTGCCCCGCCTCGGTAAGGTAAATGACATGAAGTGAAACGGTGAATACGTGCGGCGATTGGCTGGCGCACCTGGTGGGCTGCTCCAAACCTACAACTTCGACATACGGTTGCTAAGCAACGCTCCCCTTGGTTGAAGACCACCCAAGCTAGTGGGAACCACCACGATGAAGAATAAACAAGGTTTTGCTGTGTACCGAATGTTTTTAATTGCTTCGTTTTGAAGCGAACGTGTCAGGGACGAAAATTTCATAGATGTAATTATTTATTTTTCAGGCATTTAGCACTTCACATTTTATGCAAAGAGATTTGCTGATTTTTTTTATAGAGAAGTTCTTAATTTGTTTCAAATAGGGCTTTCTCTTTTCAAACTGTATGCTAATTGTTTTATTGGAGAAATGAAAGCCAAATTCAAATCGACATTTGCCTTTATTTTGGCAGCTTTTATATTTTTTCTAAATCGGACCTTTTAGTCTTTTTATACGGAATCGTCTAAAGCAAGCTGGAAGACAAATGCGCACAGACATTTTAGTATATACGTGGTATAAACTTAAGAAGGATTATGGCTTGCACGTGCGATTTATTGGCTTTGGTATTGCTGAAATCTTGAACGTAACGTTTAAGTATACAATTCATGCGCCCACTCGGGTACCATTGTCTGAAAAACAACGTACAAAGCGAACATTATGAACTTATAATTTCTCGGCGTCCCTGTCCTCAAACACAAAACGGTCTCTATAAGGTACCCAATTCTCCTCTGAAACAAAGCAATCATAAATGGATACATACATATACATAGATGGTCACTTGTTATTTTTGTTAATTGAGCCATTTCTTAAGCCATTAATACATGCTTAATAAGAAAATGCATAGAGCCTTAAGATCAGAATTCTTAATACCACAAACAAGATAACGGTGAAAGTAAGACTCGAGGATGAATGAAAGCTCGTGTCAGATGCAAGTACAGACTGTCATCCATTGAAATTACTCCTCTTTCATATTTGCTTTTAAATGTTTGAGCCATACAAGTAAAATATCAAATAGGATTTAGTCACAAAGAGCTTTCATCATAACGTTTTTTACCTCTAGGTAAAGGTATCTGGTGCAAAGGCTATTCATAACAACTAGCAATTGAATGATTTATGCAAATTAGTTATCCCTTTCACCGGGTTTGTTTTTCTCTCATGAATTTATGTTGTTTGTATATCACTTAGATATGGATTTTTGTTTGATACGACGATCTAATATGTTTGTAAAAATGCGGAATTTTTGTTTCCACTAATTACAAGTAGCATTTTCTTAATTGTCTGTAGGAGAGCAGGTCTGCATCATAACCGAGTTGTGTAGGGGACATAATTAGAAATACAACCCGGTAAGACAGCCGCAGTATTTTACCTTGATTTGAATCCAAGCACTTTGTAAAATAGTATTGCACTGGAAAGATAGATCTATCAAATATATGTGACTGTACGTTTGACATCTTTGTTGAAATTTATTTGACTCGTGACATTATGAAAAGACAAATCATATAACATACAAAGAAGTCGTCTTGATCTTTGATACAGCCTGCATCGTGCAGTTATGGGACTACATTCAATAGTCATAGTAGAAACAAATACAAGCATATCTTTGAAAAGGTCACAGCTGTCTTGGAAGCCCTGCGGCCAAAAGATCAAAGGTATCATGTATAGTATGGGCGGAAATAAACTTTGTACTTCATCTTGAATATTTCTCGGCATTCCTGTTTCTTGGCCTGAAATTATCAGAGCAACTATATCTGTAAAAGCATTATTTGTTAGTCATACAGTTATCATTACCAACTTCTTAAATGTCTTACGTTAGATGTCCCCATATTAAGAGAATCAACTCCCCATATTCTCTTTTTAGATACTAGTAGTCCGACCGACTCTACATTATCAATAAGACATCTATTAAGTGATGTTTTGAAGATATCCTCGTCGTCACCGTGTTATAGAACTTTGTAAATCAGTATTAACTCACAAAGGTTTACACTATTAGCGATCATGCGCTCCGATATTTAAGCAAATTCAGCGATGTCACATACAATCTTACAAAGACCCGAGCCGCGTTCTTTAGAGCGAGATTTCTTGAGATATCTTGAGATTTCTTAAGATGTTTTAGGTTAAAGCGCTCTTTTGAGCAAGATTTTTAAGACGATCACTGCGAGCCGCCATTACTCTTTACTTATTTCGGAACCCCTCGATAAATTCTGTAGAATCTATATGGGAGAGAATTGACCGAGTTGTTTCGATTGCTCCATGATTAAAAAAACCGCGGAGTTCCGAATGCTCCATACTTCATACAAATGACGTCATGATGACGTCATTTGCATGAAGTATGGAACATTCGGAACGCCTCGCTTATAATCTCGGTCTCAAAGACGCTGTATCAAAAACATCTTAAGAAATCTTAAAAAATCTCGCTCTAAAGAACGCGCCTCCGATGTTAACTTTTCAGTAACATCTGACAGACACCAATTAGGGGCTATCTGCAATGGCCTTTCTTCTGACCAATTAAATATATGCTTACAAGATTCTGGAAACGATTGAAACCGAAAACCAAGTCAATAGGGCATTTGTGAGGAACCACGTATCTGTCACGGAAAAGCATAATAAGGCATTTGATTGATTACTTTATAAATAACGATATTCGATTTTCGGGGTTATCGTAGATGTTCTCTTATCGATGCATATAATATCTTAATTGATTACAATGATAATTTCAAAAAATCTTTTTCAGTTTGTGCTATGTCATTTTTAAAGCAAATGACAATTGAAAAAATTGGACAATGAAATTTCGCGGAGGTCTCGGTCTGGAGGATCGAGAGTACCGGCCAATGGGGCTATAATTTTTTAACATGTATGTTTGTTTGTATGGGGAATAATGATTGTTTCGCGTTTTGAGGTCGTTAACATTCGCAGAGGCTAACGCCTGACTTCGAAGCGCGGGTTTGTTTCAAACAGTAGTCTTTGGACATCTGCGAAAGTGAATGGCAGAAAAACACCAGTAATTGGGGCCATTAATTCATACATGTCAATGGCAATCAGTAATTACCAATTACTTAACGCAGATAGATCATCAGCGTCTTCTTCACTTTCTACTTCATCCTCACAGCCTGCCTCTATCGTCTCCTGGAGAATGTCAACTAGCCATAACGATAACACATTCCCATCTATCTATAATGGCTCCAAAACACCATTTATCAGTGTCCATCCGTGTCCATCAAATGCTGAAGGAATATCTGATTGTGTAACATGAGTACATTTGAAAACTGATGTCTGGTGACTAACACTTCTCACATTCTGAACCAGACACATCCTGCATGGCGACATGGAACCCATATCGACATTCCGCATTTCACTTGATGGTTATCCATCATTCACATCCTTGATCCTAAATAGCATAAGATTACCATCAGTGGAAACATTGAATTACCATACATGGCGCAGGCAAATTCTGCAGGGTCGTTTATTAGATCATGTGAAACATTCCAAGAATTCCCTAGACGATAACGTTGCTATGAACATTGTCATTTCCTGTAGTCTTAACTGGCATCGGATGTCCTCTCCCTTTAAAGGCAATTGTTGAATCGCTCCCATAGTACACATGTCCGAGCAGAGCTGTGAGGTATCCTTCCGTATTCAGCTATGTCAAGTTGATCAGCCTCCTATAATTACCAGTTCCAGTGTCGAGTAGTAAATTTATCCTTCTCCCACAACCCACGCCCACACAGGTCCTTGGTGTAATGTATGAGAATGAACAATACTGGTATATCACTATCTGGGATGTTCTTTAGGACTGTCTTGTAGCCCTAAGCCTTGTTGTACAAGCAAGCATTAGAGCACAACTCTTGTACCCGCTTCTGCCTGTGCGGACAACAATTGTTCGGAAAGTTATGTCCCTTCATCTGAAATAAAATGGTACGCCTCACATTCACAAACCAGGACTACTTGTAGATCGTACAGCTTTGAAACTTTGGCGCATAGTTATTATTGTTCCAAGCTTTACACATGATTTAAATAATTACTTGTTGTATTCGTTTGCTAAAATGATTTCCTGTCGGCAGGTTTGGAGGCGTTTCTACCTTGAACAAGCAATTTTTCAGCACACCCCTTCTTACGCACTCCATTGTGTTTACCACGTTGACTTAATACACCAACTTTGGATGAAATCATATTTAGTTGTCTTTTGAAATGACCAGGAATCTCTTAAGTGGAATGAAAAAGAGCATTTTGTCTTCTACCAGCATCCGTAATTGGTTCTAATGCAGAAATGGACAGGTGTTAACGGATATTTTATAAGGTCTGGTGCCATTGACCATAGCAGCAACTGCATTGCAACATTTCCTTGCTGACGTATGTATGGCAAAAAAAAAAAAAAAAAAACTATCATATCAAATGCTTTAAAGTACGTAATTGACGGCACTTATAATGTCCTAGTGCCACCAGAAGACAATACTCTACTGATTGTAGCACACGAAGAACATGGATGGACTTTGGTAAATGTTTTTTGAGCCACTATGGATAAGTGGGGGTGTGTTACCGTCTCGTTTAGTTGACACTCTCCATGAGACGTTCGACGCATAGAAAGATGATGAAGTAGAAAGTGCAGAAGAGGCTGATGATCTATCTGAGTAAAGTAATTGGCAATTACTGATAATTTTATGGATATACTCTGCACCAAGGCAACTTGGTCATAATTATGAAAAGTATTTACATGCGTTGTGAGGATTCTGATCTTTTTGAATATTCTTAAACATGCAAAATGGCTTGTTACTACAATATTACAAGGGCAATCACAAAGCTAAACTTTGATACCCAAAATATGAATATACCCTTTTTTATAATCAGGCATAATATATTAATGTTTACACATACTCGCTACATCCTGCCTACTGATACATATTCGACGTATAAAGGTAGGTTGTCCTGTTTGTCTCCGTACTTTTTTCCCGATCCAAGATGATAATCTGCCTTCGTACCACATTTGATATAGCTATAAATTCAAGTTCTCCTTGCATTGTTTTACAATCGGCCATTGCAGTAATTGTGACTTCAAAGGAGTCAAATTTTAACCAGTCTGGTAAATCAGCATTAATGGCATCAGTTCCGATTCCATTGTATGTCAGAATGTTACCTTTTATGTATTCCACAATTTCAGAATCCATAGCATGCCCATCGCTGTCTCTCTTTGCTGCTTGAAGTGTGCCATCCATCCCGATAACCAAACTCCTACACAAGCAGCTCTTCTCACCGTTTGTTACAACCAAAGAAAGCTTTCTAGGAACAACGGACATGTCATTAAAAGTTTGCATGGGCACTTCAGTACCAAGGCTGGAGTTATTATTGTATGGTTTTGGCATTTTTGCTACATTGAAAATATCATTATGTGGTCGATCTGGCCGAGATGAGTAAAGTGGCATTCTGATGTCATGTGACGCAGGTAAGTCTGGCCAAGACGGGTCAATTAGTCTTCAAGTGTCTTGCGACGTATGTAGGTTTAGCAAAGTTAGGTTATAAGGGGCATGTTGGCGTCGTGTGACGCATATACATTTGACGCAGGTACATTTGACCAGGATGAGTCATGTGGGATGTTACTGACTTGTGTCATAGGTTGCTTTGGACAAGTTGGGTTAAGGGGGCAGGTTGTTGTCTTGTGGCACATGTTGCTTTGGTCAAATGGGGTCTATGGGCATGTAAGTGTCTTGTGACATAGGTTGATTTTTGCCTTTTGCCAAGTAGGGTCCATGGGAAGACTGTTGTCTTGTGACAGGTTGGTTTGGCCAAGGATGGTTCCTCGGTAGACTGGTGTCTTGTGACATGGGTTCCTTTGGCCAAGTAGGACCCAGGGGCATGTGTCTTGTGGCATAGGCTGCTTTTACATAGGGTCTATGGGCTTGTAAGTGTCTTGTGACATAGGTTGGTTTGTCCAAGTAGGGTCCATTGGTAGACTGTTGTCTTGTGACAGGTTGGTTTGAGCTAGTAGGGTCCATGGGCAGACTGGTGTCTTGTGGCATAGGTTGGTTTGTCAAAATAGGGTCCATTGGTAGACTGTTGTCTTGTGACATAGGTTGGTTTGTCCAAATAGGGTCCATTGGTAGACTGTTGTCTTGTGACATAGGTTGGTTTGAGCTGCTAGGGTCCATGGGCAGACTGGTGTCTTGTGACATACGTTGGTTTGGCCAAGAAGGGTCTATAGACAGACTTGCGTCACATGACTTGGCCTAGTAGGGTCCATGGGCAGACTGGTGTCTTGTGACATAGGTTGTTTTGGCCTAGTATAGGTTCTTTGGGCTGACTGGTGTCTTATGACATGTGTTGGTCTGGCCTAGGAGGGTCCATTGGCAGACCGGTGTCTTATGACATAGGTTGATTTGGCCGAGTTGGGTTAATTAACCCTTTCCCAAACAAGACCTGGTTTTGACGTCCCTAATAGAAAAGGCTTGGGAAAACATTGAAACAAAAGAAGAAACTGCTGATAACCAGCAGTTTCTCCTTTTGTCTCAATATTTTCTATGCCATATTTTACACTAATTATGTCTTTAATAACTTCAATTTTGTCAGTTGTGGCAGTTTTGAAGTAGATCACCCTCAAATTTGCCGTTTGGGAAAGGGTTAAGGGACAGGCTTATTTCTGGTGATGGCGTAGGTAACTTTGGAGTAAAATCAATGGACATAGACCACATGCTTTAAAACTGCGCACAGCCTTGTCATGCGTGGCAGGTTTTTAGGCACGCCTTTGAGAATATCCCTGTCATCTCATAAAGTAAACCTCGCTTGCCGGGATTCGAGACCATCCAACTATCGATCTGAGTGTTGTATGCCGATTTTAAAGACTTGAAATAAGTTTTGTCTATGGGTCGGAGTTTATGTGTGCTTTATGGCGGTAAAGTTATAAGGTGAACACCGTTTCCTCTGGCGAACAAAATTACGCGAAGAGATTTTTGGCTAAACTGTCCATCTAAGACTACTATCTGGGCGCGTTAAGAGAAGCATTGGTAAACCAATATTCCAGCCACCTCAAGGAAAGGTCGGAATCAGTCCAACCTTTTGGACTGCAAAATCCAACCCCTACGGCATTCATAGAACTTTACTGTAACGGTGATTCTTCGTTCGGCTCTTGTCATTTTTCCAAGTTGTCGATGTCCTCTTGTTGCAACTATTTTCGTTGGCCTCTATACATTGGAGATGTCCGTTTCGTCCATATTCCAAATGAATTTATGATGTGTTGATGGCAATGCATTTAAGGTTCATGTAAATCCGGTATCAACATAAAATTTGAAGTTGATTTTTGCATTTATTCTTAACATGTATATGCCATATTATATATCAAATTAAAGCTCTACATAAGAAGAAGATGTTAAGCGACTTAATTCTGGTTTACCTTGTACAGCATAATCAAAATATTGCGAAAAAGGACAACTTCTTGGAAAACCGAGAACGTAGTTATCCTTGAATGAAGTTAGCTAGTTTTTCACAAAAACATACACAGAGGTCTGATCTAGGTAGTACTACTACTTACACGAAGTTTCTTTATTCAGAAAAATTGCCTTTACGAAAAAAAGTTTGACATTTCTTTATTTTTCATATGTAATTCATGGTGGTACTATTTTTTTTTTTTGCAACATGAGGTATGGTTAGATAATGGGGTCATTTTTTCAAGCTGTCAAAGGCGGTTTTATCATAAATGATCATTTATTTTAAGTCTGTCGATTAAATTCAAGGAAAAATTGTTGCCACACCGTGACAGCCACAACATATGTCACTTGACACCTTAGGCCTTATTTTATTTTTCAATTTACATGCTATCAAGTTTTATCCCATAAATTCAAAAGTATAACCCATTATAAAAGTTCTTTGTTATCAAAATTATATCAACAGTTAGTATAATATTCCCTTTGATTGTTAAGCAATATTGCTCAGTAATTGCATTGAAACTATACAGAAAAAAACGTGATACATAACTGGAAAATAACATTTTGTAATGACCAACTTTGTACACCATACTATTCTTAATTCAAGTTTAATCTTATTTCAATTAATAATTCATTTAAAATGTAAATATGGGAATAGAAGACATTTAAATTGTGTTTAGTATGCGTGGAAGTTGTTTATTTACGAAATAATTAGTTTTTGAACCAATTTTCAAAATGTCAACAAACACGAGTTCCGGTTTCTTATCATTCATAATAACAAATGACGCGATCAATAATCTTTGAAAATCGAAGAAGGATAGTGTATTCATTGTCTTTAAACTTATAGATGCTCTTAATTCTGATCAATTGCCAGCGAATATATACCTTTTTAAACCCCAAACTGTAAAATGTTTCCATCCGTGTTCATATTGTTTACACGTCCGGCGGATTACACACGGCATATAGCCGCATATGAGTAAGGCGCGTTAGTAAGTAGTCCGTATTTTTCAGACGTCAAGTATCAAATTCCACGATCGGTTCTATCCTAAATTTTGTACAATTTATCATCAATACAATCGTTTATCAATGTTGTGTGATGTTTTGTCAAATGTTTTATTTTTTATTTTGCGGAATAATTTTCTCGTCTAACCCGGCAAGAAGGAAGGTGTGGAAACCGAAACTGAAAATAGGTAGACTCATTTTATAACAGAAAAAGTTGTTTACTGTCCATGGATCGTTGCTTTGTGCCATTGAAACACGCACTACAGATATCAGGTATGACAGCTGCAATGCAATAGCTTGTGTAAACCTTATAAGTACTTGTGAATTACATCGTGCAAATTTTGAAAACAATTTTTGCAAAATGGCCGACCCAAAAATCTTTGCATGCCATGTGTTTTCGTGAATATCTCGGTTACCGCTTTCAATATTCTGTGTACGATGGTAGTAGTACCTCATTTAGAATTTGCACATTATATTGACATATTTGAATGGAGAAAATTTGTTATGGGGAAAAAGTTGCTGGTTTTGGGAGAAATCCCAATTTTTCGACTTTTTCATTGGATTTTTCTTCTCTGTTTTGCTCTGTCTGGCAAATGACCTATGCATATAGCATGTTATTGTCATAATGTACAAGGACATTTAAGTAATTTTCATTGAAACAATTGTTTGAATTGTTGGCAGGAGTGAGTGAGTCCGAGCGACACAATATCACCCGTTTTGGACTTTTCTAAACCCTTAAAACATCTGTGTACGCCGAGAATAATTCTTGAATCTTTGGTCTATTGAAACCAACCGCTCATGCAACGCTGGTCCCCTCTGGCTCCCAAAGACGAAGATCGGTGTGTCTGGTGAGGAAGCCGCTCAACCAGTACTTTCCCGCCATACTTGATGAGGAATTAAATGGGTTTGTTATGTCTGCTTTCCC
This sequence comes from Fragum sueziense, assembly GCA_963680895.1. Taxonomy (NCBI): domain Eukaryota; kingdom Metazoa; phylum Mollusca; class Bivalvia; order Cardiida; family Cardiidae; genus Fragum; species Fragum sueziense. Next base: position 70,991,845 of record OY804594.1, on the reverse strand, counting down.
GGCAATTTCGAAAGCTAATTTTCTGACATCATTTGAAGTTAAACCATATATATAGTCTTTGCTACAAGAATTGTGTATGGTCATGCAATTCACTCTCTACGTAATCAGGTTAGGTAGATTTCGCAATGCCTAGTTTCACCGTACCTTGCTGGCTGACCTGCTCGTCACGGTGCCAAACTAGGTGACTTGGTCAAATGATTTAGAATCCTCTTTTTTTACTCTATGAGTGCCAAATTTGGCTCATATTTTGTGGAAACTCCATAGAATGGCTGTTTTTCGTGATATCTATGCCATGTAAAAAGTGGTCACGGACACAAACACTTGTTCACGAGGACAGACTTTAAGTAAAATTCTTTTTGCTCTGCAAGTGCTAATTATGGCCGAATCGATATGAAAATTGCTCAGAATCTTTTTCTCGATTATAATTATCTAGGTGAAACACTTGGTTTTGCGTTGTCACAATCTAGGTCACAAGGTCAAATGTCAAAACCTTTTTTTTGTCTAAAAGTGCCAATTTCGGCTCAATTATTGTAAAAGTTACTGAGAATGTTTTCTTGGTGATACCTACATGATGTGAAAGTGGGTCATGTCAGTTAAAAAAACTATCACGGTGTCATATATTGTCAAATTCTACTTATTGTTCTGGGGATGCTCAATTATTGTGAAGGCGGCTCAAAATTCTTATCTTAATGACATCTAGTGTGTCACAGAAAACGTTGGTTATACCAGTCGAAAAATAGGCCACTGGGTCAAATTTTGTTTTCGCTGCAAGTAGATCTAACAATATTTGCTCAATCATTACCAAAGTTGTTTCCATTGTTTAGGCATACTTGATGATATGTTTGTCATGAAAAAAGAAGGTCATGATAGGTAAAAAAATAGATCACTAGGTAAAATCATGTTTTGTTCTAAGAACCACAATGTTTGCTCAATTATTGTGTATTTTTACATAGATTGTCTCTAGGTCATAGAAAAAAGTGGGTCATATGAACTGAAAAAAGAAATTATATGTCACTTGATGAAATCCTGCTTTTTTTGCTCCGTGATAGGCTATACCCACTCAGTCAATGTGAATTCATGTTGATTGGAATGTTTTTTTCTTAAATAATGTATAGGGTATAGATCTATGTCATTGATATTGAAGGCAAAGACTTCACAGGTAAGTTGTGTAATGCCATCTTGGTCCTCTCGTTTACTATTTCCTTTTCTTGTTGGTGGTGGGTGCACTTTTTTTTAAGATGTTCAATAAGCATGACCTAATGAACAATTTGATACACACGTGAAAATTTTTTGGGGATGGACGGTTAGCTCATCCTCGGAAACCTAGTCATGACAGCTATGACAGCTCGGTTGCCGAGGTTGCGGTTAGCTATATTTACATAAGCCCCTAGTCTAGAAAAAGTTTTGTAAACTTGAGAGAAGAAGAAGACATTGATGACAAAGTACCTCTCCATTTCACTGTGCACAATGTTCTCTGTACTTTAACCAAACATTTTACCTTTGACATCAGTAACTGTTATCTTCGTGTTTTTGTCTTTTTTGCTCCACTAGCCAAAGGCCAGCGGGGCTTATGTCATGGCCCTGTGTCCGTCGTGCGTCCGTGCGTAAACAATTTTCAAACATCTTCTTCTCCAAAACTACTGGACCAATTTCAACCAAACTTCACAGGGATCTTCCATGCATGAATATCTACCAAATTCCTTCACGATCGGATGAAAAACTAGGCCGCTGTAGGCTAGGCTTATTTTTCGCTTTATGAAACATATTGTAATTTTAAGAAAATGTTAAAAACATTTCTCCTCCATAATCACTTAATGGATTCCATTCTGGTGTAGCATGAATCTTCTTTTGATAGACCTCTATTGTATTCCTTAAAGAATTTCGTAGTCTAAATGTCTAAAAGCCAGTGGAGCGATACAGGGCCATCATGGCCCTCTTGTTTTTTTCCGTCTACATTTCCATTCAACTTGGTCAGTCTAAAAAATGAAATGGTACATCTTAGTTCTTCAGGTAGGCTACAAGATTAATTGAATATCCGCATATCCCATCCTAGGTAGTCTATGTGCATCAAATGCAGTTACAAAATGTTTGTGCAATGTTACTTAGGATTTCTACGCAGTATGAAAACAGCAAATCAAATCTTCAATTTTCATGAGTGATAAAATTGACGAATGAAACAAGGTGCTTGCGCTGGAAAAATTGAAAAATCTACGGGGATTAATTAAACGTAATGGATTTTACAGATAAACCATTTTAACTTTAAGGGTGGTCCCGCCGTTATAGTCGATGGGATTTGATTAACTTGGAACATTTCCTATATGTTTAGTTGTGTCTATTTTATAATATGACGATGTTCAGAGAAAAAAATAATAACATTCTTAGAAAGTGGGAAAATTTACATACTATCATTCTAAAGCGTCATTTTTATGGCCGTATCGAAAGATCGGGGGCATATTGTTTTACTCGTGTCCGTCCGTCTGCCTGTTCGAAAACTTAATATTTGCCTTTTCTCCAAAAGTGTTTGACATTAAAAGCTCAAATTTGGTGTGCAATTTCCTTTCAATGATATCTATCTGTTCCGCTTAATTTGACCTTCCACAAGGTCATCTATTAACCCTTATCAACGCTTTACACGAAAACTTAACAATTTAGAAAAAATGTCATTTCAGGGGCATTGGTGTTTCACAAACACATCTTGTTTTTATTCAACAGTTAAAAAGAGTAATAGGAAACGGCCCTTTGTGTGTGTAAACACCAACCAAGAGAGACACGAGCAGAATCTGATATTCTGAGACAAGAGACGGGGAGGAGAGACACCGGAATCGTATGAGTTAACCAATAACCAGATGGCTGAATTCTAGACTGATCCAAACTTAAAGATGTTGCAGACGACAATTTCAGTTGTATAAGATTTGAAATTCTTTTGTCTTTTCGGGTAGAAAATATTGTGGGACATGAAGAAATTGCTTGTAACAAGCAATTTCTTCATGTCCCACACTGTTTTCCAAAGTCTATATCTTTTTGGGAGTCATAAAGAGTCAGTGTGTGGGAATGTGTTAATAAGAAGCAACTTAAACCCTGTACCAAACAAAATCTGGTTTTGACTCGCGAATAAGAAAGGGCTTAGGAAATCATGGTGGCAAACGAAGAATGTGTCGAAAACCAACATTTTATCCTATCCTTTATGTATCAATATTTTTGTTGTTTATAAATACATAAACATTCTCAGCTTTGACAGGGAACTAGGGAAATATCTAGGTATCAAGCTTAATCGAAGTGTATGGCGGTGCTTTGATAGGGTTTGATAGGTTTTCTTATTTCTTATTTTCTTAAGTTTTAGTTTAAAAAATGAAAAAAAAATGTTTTGACAAATTCAAAGGAAAATATATCATGACAGTCACGTGATTGCCACACACGCGGTTTTCGTCGTTTGATTTTTTCTTCTTTATTGATCTTTCTATAACCCCGTGCATTTAAGTGGACCGTTTTCTTATCAATCTTGAATCTAAATTCAATTTGCATCAGGAAATAATTCTTAAATGAAACAAACAGAACATTATTTCGAATCCAACTTGATGGCTTGAGCAGATATATAAAGCGAACCCAATTACAAATGCTTAAATCGTTGATTTTCTTCATAAACCTCGTAACTGCAGCTTGATTAAGCTGCAGTTACGAGATTTTCGAAGAAAAGGAACGAAATGCTAAATACCACATTCCGCGAAATCATGCGCAACTAATAACACGCACCCATCGGAAACGAGTTGCCGGTTCCCCAGCTTTACAAGCCATCTTTCTAGCAACCTGATCCGGGTATAGTAAGAACATTGATTATCTAGATTATGGGAAAGCGACGTAGGCGGTACCTGGAATAATTTCAGCGTTGATCAAGAATCCTATTGAATCACCATTCCCTGCAGTGAGGAGGTTTATTCTATTCTTACATGCGCGGATCCTGTTAGTGTGTCGTATGGGGGACAGAGTGTCGAAATCGGTATTAAAGGGGGAAGAGCTAGGCTGTCGAAAATACAAATGGCACAATAATTACAAACCAGAAATAACGTATGAAATTACCAACCTGAAGGGGTAGATCATTTATGTCCATTGTTACCACTCGTCGAGCTTTATTAAGTATTAGAATCCAAGTCAATTAATAACATGCTGGTCGTCCTTGTTTTTGTTTTGTAACGGCTACATATGCCCAACCTTCAAAAATCAATTACGTCAGAGATACGTCATCTATGCTCAGCGAAATTTAACACACCGTACAACCGACTGTGTAGAAAGTCAGCGAAGACAGATTTGGCATCTGATGTCATGTGCATGGTAGGTCAAATGAATTTACTTTTATAAATAAACGAAAGGATCTTTGGTATTCTATAGTTGATAAATACGCGTAAATGTTCAGTGCTTGTACAAAATAAACCTTTTCACGTATTCCTCGCAAATAAGGTCACAGTCATCGACACAGCCGGTTGTACGGTGTGTTAATAACGCGGAGGTGTGTCTCGTTGACCTTGACCTTGTCTTGTTTTGAAGTAAAAATAGAATGTGTAAACACGCTTGTAAAGGATTGATCTATAGCAAAGGAAAGATGTTTTTCGCCGAGATTGAGGTTTTTATGCATTTCTAATTGTTTTTCCATGCACAAATATGAGTTCCCAAACAGTTCGGAAGCATAAAAACATAGAATGAGCTCCTTTAAGGTATCTTTAGAATGCGATGTAAGACCACTGAAATTCAAAAGTCAAGAAATATGTCATTTTGTCGGGCTAAAAGGTACCATTCGGAAAGCCTAACTATGAGAAATGGATCAGACTCCACAGAGGTCAACCGGGTTTTGCATTTGGGTTAAGAGCATAATTATATTGTTTTAAATAAAAATAGTTGAAAAATTCTGGATTTAGAAAATTCGCTTAGAGTGAACAATGTCGATCCTAGTCATACTGCGCAAACTGACTATTGTCGACAGGCCTAGCTTTTGTATTTTTCATATAGTCCATTTTAGAGTTACAGGTCGCATCCCAACACAATTTACTCTATAGGCTATTGTCTCTTGAAAGAATGGCCTACAAGTCCGGGTCGTAGCTTATTCACCAACAGTTCTTATTCTAAATTAAAATAGCATAATAATCAATAATAGCATCATAATATAGCAAACCAAGTCGGATTGATCCTTGTGTATTTTTTTTTAAAGACATGAGTGGGAATTAGACCGATTTTTAGGTCGGAAAATCTCTTAGATTTTCACGTCCTATAGCCATCCAACGCTTCTAACGCTTTTCTACGAAAACCTCGTATCTGCGGCTTGTTTTAAGCTGCAGATACGAGGTATTCGATATAATCTGGTCGCCGCATAGTCGTTTGTCTGAGTCCGCCGAAAAAGTAGACCTACCCTTGAACAATTCAAAATTGCTCGAATAACATAATCATCGTAAATAGACTTTTATTTCCTAATTGTTTTATCAAAACAAAGCAGCAGTTAGCTCATAAGTGCGAAAACTATCAACTTCTCTTTTTGGCGAAAAGTTTGATTCGAACTATTTTAACTACGCAACAATTCGTGTAATCGGACATTTCCGTGAAATACTCGTAGAATTACGGAAATTCTATTTATAACCTGACTATAACCTCGATTAACATGTTCAATGCGTCAAAATAAGTACACACTTCGCCGTGTAGCTCACTCGATACACAAACTTGTTAGATAACACGCCATGGTAAAATTACATTAGGGCTATGCTAAGACAAAGCACAATGTCCAATTTAATTCGACAAGTAAAAAGGCACTTTGTCGTTTGGGGCTGCGAAAAGGCAACCGGTTCTAAGGTAACAGTCACTGCTCTAGTAAGTGTCAAAAGCCTACGGTACCCGTTCGATTATTATACATTCAGGGATTACCGCAAGACTTTGCAATACACCAAAACACACTTTGAATTTTTAACCGTGACCTGTGTATGCATGAGAGCAAACAAAAGGTCACGTGGTCGTTTTACTATATAATTCATTGAGCGAGTCGTTATTTTCACGCGAGCATTTTTCAATTATTCTGCCTTAGTACTAAGAATATTTTATACAGTCATTTACGTTAATTATTAGAGTTTTGAGTTACAGAAATATTTTTGCAACTTTGATTGAAAAAAAGAGATTTTTTGGCTTGTAATCATTCGTACCCTGTCTCCATCGCTCGTTACCACCATGCAAGTTCAGGATGAGCTACTGCTTTTGAAAACCAAATAAAATCAATTTTGCAGAAACATTTGAGCTCCTTAGTACTGTCCAAGTGTGAGCGGTAATATTTTGCATGTGTTTGTGCTCTAGATTAGAGCCAATAATGGACAGGTCACAGAATGTATTCCCAGCCTCGGAGCGTGGACAATAATTATAAATAAACTTATGGCTGAAATATTGTTGAGAGGTGTTAAATTAAAAAAGAAATGAAAAGAAAATTGTTTTAAACCATTACCAAACAAGAAATGTTAATGTTTTGACTGTCAAGGGCGGATCCAGGATTTTTTTCAGGGGGGGGGGGGGTCTAGCCCATAAGATGGAAGATGGCTTTAAATTTGTGAATTGTGTAACGATACATGTATAGGCCTACTGTACTAACTTTGTTTAGTCAAAATTCGATTTTCGGTCAATTCAAGGCGAGGTCCGGACCCCCTTCTAGATCCGCCCTTAACTGTGCTACAGAGATTGTTTCGAAAATCATTTCAAGAGACAAATTAATGAAATACTTTAAATCAGCAGTTTCCCCTTTTGCCTCAACGTTTTCTATACTTCTATGTACACACGCAAGGGTGGATCCAGGATTTTTTCGGGGGGGGGGGAGGGGGTGTCCAAAACCAATTGCCAGGGAGGCGGAGGTCCACGCCCAAATGATGACTTAAATATGTTAAATTATGACGCTTTGATTATAGTCAACATTCAATTTTCGGCTTAATCCAGGGGGCGGGGCGAACTTCCCGACCCCCCCCCCCCCTCTAGATCCGCCCTTGCACATACGAAATCCTACTTTCAAGATGCCCATTCTGTTGTCTGCAAGAGCTTCCAAATTGAATCAGGTGCCGTTTAGAAAAGGGTTTTAAAAGCCGCTGTCAAACTTGAAAAGTCTAAATAATTTGTCGTTTGGGAAATGGGCTTTAAGAGCAATGCTTTTATTATCAAATTGATCTACCATAATGAATTATCTATCTACATAAGCCTTTCGGTACTGAGATTGTCATCTTCACACTGAAAATGGCATGTTTCGTACTTTTTTTGTTGGGGAAAGGGGGTTAAATACATGAAAATGACAGTTGAACCTGGCGGCTAGGTCCTCAAAAGATCCGTGGATACTACGTTTTCGGAGGGTCAAAAATGCCTTAAAAGCCAGTAAAGACCATAATTGGAAGTCTGTCAATGATATCCCGCCGAGATTCACAGAGGAATCTTCACAAAACGGAGTGTGATTCCTGTTAAACTTCTTCTTTCCTCCGTTCATTTCCATTGCACGTTGGATGCTTTGCTCTCAATTGGGTCAGAGCCTCGATCTGGCATTAAAAAGTGTTACTATTTTTAGTAACAAATTGGAAGTGTGTTTGGGTGTATACTATTGTAGGTGAAGACAAAATTTATAGCACTTATAATAGTTTTGCGATTAACCCTTTACGTTCGTTTGATTTATAGTAATTGATATGAATATGTTAGTTTATTAGATAATTATCCGATAGCAAACTGTTTCATTTGTTTGCGTATTGGTTATCCAGACTTTTTTTCAGGAAATAATTACATGAGTATGTATTTGTGATTTAAATGAAAAAGAGGTTTCATTAAAATACGCCTTTTTCAATGTTATTGATATTTTCACATCTGTTCCAAAACGATTAAATTGCAGGCCAGTCGATTTTGATCCTTTCACAAACAAGACCTGTGAACGTGTGCAAAAGAGAAAGATAGGGAAATTATTGAAACGAAAGAAGACGACAGAAGGAAGGCTGATGACCAGCATTTTCTCCATTTGCCTTTAAATTACTGTGCCACATCAAACACAAATTTAATCTTGATCAACATGCGTTTTGTTGTATACAATGCTGAACAATTGAAACATGTCCAATTCGCGCCATTTGGGAAAGGGTTAAACAGTCACAGACGACGATATTATCGTAAATACAAAATTTGTTAAATCATATTCTAGGCAAATTGCGGGTAATCATTTTATCTTTTCTCCTGATGATTTCCAATACCGTTCGTGTTAAGAGATTATTATCTTTTTTTTTGGGGGGGGGGGGGGGGGGGCAAAATAACATAATTATCAAGCAATGTTTCGTTATATTTTTTTTATATGAAATTCGTAATTTATAGCCTACATTGACCCAATCTGATTCCTTTAGTACCATACAGACTTGGATTAGATTTTTTCACTGATTCTACAAGGTTGATATAAGCCAGAAATGGACTTTAATGACCATGAAATGGCGTCATTTCGTTTACTCAAAAAAGTAAGAAAGTAAGTAAGTTTTTTTTAATTATAGTGACATGTGTTATGTAACATTTTTTTACAATAAAAAAGAGCAAAAATTTTGTTATAGAAAATTCTAGACGGTGGCGGGCGCAACGGCCATGCAAATCTGTGCACCCCAGTAAATTATCTCGTAGCACGGTGCTGAACGTTGTCAATTGATTTGTAATGTTTTGTTCTGTAGTCCGTAGCACCGTAGTGACACAGTTGAAGTGCGACACAGTTGAAGTGCAGTTTTTCATACGTGTTCAATCCGACGTGTACCTTTGATATCACGCTTCCTAGAGCTCCGCCTGCAGCTTTGGATACTGATTCACAATGGGATGAGAAATTATTTTTGCCATAGAAAATCACTCAAAGAAAAAAATTCTTACGTACACGTACCCCTCCCAAACCCTCCCCGTCCGCTGCCCACAAAAACCGACACCATATAATGCAATATGTTGTTTACCATTTCTCTCTCGTCTATTAGGATTTCTTTTCTAGATATATATCACATTTCTACTGACGTGCCGTGACAATTAGAGTATAAGGGTTAATTTTAGAAAGACCACCAGATAAGAACATTGAGCATATTTGACGAATTCAACGTTCATTTCTCAGATTTAATCTTGGAAAGAAAAGACAATTTATAATTTATTGAATTTCGAACCCTCTATTTCCCGACCTTGAGTACTATCAGTACTTTGATTGAAAGAGGAATAGCATCCTGGTCGATCAGACTCTGAGATTCGCCATTTCTTCAGATCAGAGAATATATTAAGTTTTTACTGAAATAAACACAATAAAACTAAACGTCGACAAAACAGGACAAATATTTAACGTTGTTCCTGAACTTTGTAAGCAGTTTGCTTTTCGATGCTTTTCAACGAAAACCTCGTAACTGCAGCTTAAAAAAGCTGCAGTTGCGAGTTATTCGTTGAAAAGCCACGTTCTGTTTTACAGTCTGCAACTCCTCAAGCTATCTAGATTCTAAAGCAACCTTCAATAATGTCATTTTGGAGACGAATAAATATTGCTATTACATATAAACATTAGAGTTTGAAAACATGGAGACCTTACCATTGTGAAAGGAAAATCAGCACGGAAAAGTTATTTCGTTTAAGATCACAGCTACTACACGATATTATCCTTAACCCTTTCCCAAACAACAAAATTTTGGGGTGATTCAATCGGAAAGCTGCTGCAGACGACAAAATAGGCCAGTCACTTTAGCATTTAGGGTACCACTAATTCTAACAGAAATAATTTTGTAACTGAACGAAAGTCTTTTATATCATGATCAACATATCAAAAGTCCTCAGAGCAAATCTGGGGGGAAATGGTGTTAAATCACGCTAAAAGATGCCTTGATATGATCGTAATACACTGGTCCATCCTAACCACCATACATTTTCTCGAGTACCACGTGCTTCTCTTACACTATACCTTTCACATATCATTTTTAATTTGATTGAATTTTATATGAAAATTGAAAAAATATATTCCTTATAAATGAAATTCAAAATGATAGATATAACGAATAAGTAAAAATAATTTCGCTTTAAATAGAATTATCTTCGATCGATTTTTAAAAGTACGGAAGCTCAATTTGACTATAATATTATTACATCTGTCAGATATAGATTATTCAAATCGGAATTACACAATTTGCGAGTAAATCATCCTTTACTCGCCCCAAACCACTTGGTTTGAAGTCCACACATGTTTTTTTGTTATTATACGCCCGAAGGGTCGTAATTTGTTATGGCCCGATCGTCCGTCTGTCCGTCTATCCGTCCGTCTGTCCGTTAGCAATTTCTTGTGTGCGCAACTTCTCCTACAATTTCATCAAACTTGCCATAATGAATCTTCATGGTATCTAGTTGTGCACACTGCTTACGGAATTCAGATAACTCTTTTCGTTCTTGAATTATCTTCCATTGAATAAAAAAAAATGCTCATTTTATTGTGTGCGCATTGTGTGCGCAACTCCTCCTACAGTTTTGATCAAAATTTTATCAAACTAGCCACAATAAATTGCCATGGTGTCTAGTTGTACACACTGCTTATGGAATTTAGATAACTGCTTTTGTTTCTGAATTATCTGCCCTTGAATTTAAGGAAAAATGCCCATTTTCTCAAAAATACCCATTTTCTCGTCTGCGCAACTCCTACAGATTCAACCCGAATTTAATCAAACTAGTCACAATGAATCTCCATGGTATCTAGTTGTGCACACCGCTTACGGAATTCAGATATCTTTTTCGTTCTTGAATTATCTGCCCTTGAATATAAAAGAATACCCATTTTATTGTGTGCGCATTGTGTGCGCAACTTCTCCCACAGTTTTGATCAGAATTTTATCAAACTAGTCACAGTAAATATCCATGGTGTCTTGTTGTACACATAGCTTACGGAATTTAGATAATTGTTTTCGTTTGTGAATTATCCGCCCTTGAATTTAAGGACAAATGCCCGTTTTCTGAAAAATGCACATTTTCTCGTGTCACAACTCCTACAGTTTCGGCCATATTTAAATCAAACTAGCCACGATGAATCTCTACGGTGTCTGGGTGTGGAAGCATAATTTGGAAAACTTCTCATGTTTGAATTATCTGCCCTTGAATTGAAAAGAATGGCCAATTTTACTGACAAGCCCCTCTCGGGCGCATTACCATGCTGATGGTAATGACATTAACATTTACTACACATCAGACGTAAAAAGTGGAACAAAGAGAAAGAAAATATGGGACATTCACAAAACCAGAAGAACTGTAGGATTCGACATTTGTAGATCATAGATGCATTTTCTGGTTGTGACACCACTTCACATGTATAATTATGGTGTTGGTAAAGGGGTTCCCTTAAGAAAGCAACCAATAACCAAATGATCATAGACCAACTTTCTCTTCTCTCTCGAAGATGTTTCTCATAGTGTTATAGAAAATGTTGGAGAAATGATATTTGTACATATTTACAATGGAGAAACTACAAAACACTTGAATAACATAAGATTTCAAAAAATTATTTATAAGACACAAACAAGCTCCACATTTGTACAAGTTAAAAGTCTTCCGCCAACTGAAGCTGCTACCAGATACCACAGTTTTAGAGCCTATCTTCAAGTCCAAATGTGGGTAGGAAACACTATAGAACCAACTGAATGGGACTGGAACAAAATCAACAACAAATTAAATCCAGTCTGCTTGTCTTGTCTGATGCACCCTAACGCCTGCTTAAAATGATTACGTGTAATTGCAAACTGAATTGTGATTCCAAAAGGTGCACATGTAGGAAACATGGCCTGTCCTGTTCAGTGGGTTGTGGAGAGTGTCGTGGTATAAGCTGCACTAATGTGCTCTTAATTAATGAAGATTTCGAAATGGATTGAATTTTTAAGTAACACCCATATGAACATGTATCTGGAAAAAAGCCTTTATAACATTTAATACAAACACACTGTAGATCTAGATCAAGATTAGGCTGTGTGTACGCACTGTCTGGTCACATTAGTATGACTCGAAATCCATTACAAAGTGATAAAAATGAATTTTGTGCTAAAAATAGACTTGGTTTACCGTTGATTCAAGCTGTAGTTACGAGATTTTATGACAACACCTACGAGATACTATTGTTTGTCTGAAATTACGTCATGGTTATCTGGATAAAAGTATTCCCTATATGCATTATTGGCCAGTGGCTTTCTAAAAAGCAAAAACCAATCAGTAATGAAAAACAGTCATTGATTTGACGTCTGTGAAGAGAATCGAATCGTAAAATAAACTGCAAAAGATGAAAGTGATGACAATCAGATTTTTATCCTTTTGTTTCAATATTTTCTTTGTTATAATGTACACAAATCCGATCTTTTTGCAAATTGTTTTTGTCGTCTGCAGCAGCTTTAGAATTGGAAGTCTAATATTTACGTTCAGATGTCGGTTTAAATGTATTTGATAAGTCAACCTTAGTAAATGAGTGGGTGGGGTAATTTCACCTGCAAATTCATTTTCCATGTCTAATTGAAATAAAGAAAATATCAAAGTCTGTTTCTTTTACTTTATAAACCCCTAATATTACGTTATCTATAATATGTTTCATCTGCAATAACATATTTGGTTTTAAAAGATGGGTTTCTAAGCCTACACGGAAAAACATTCTTTTGGCTTGCCTTGTAGGGGTCTCTTCGTTAGATCGATATTTTTCATATTTCCCCTCGAGTAACATTTGAGGACTTTTTTTCTGGAATGAGTAGATGGTTGTAGGTTATAAAAATGTTGGTTTCGTTTCTGTTAGAATTAGTGGTGGGTTGGGCCTATTTTTCGGCTAAAGTGACTGGCCTAAAAATGATGATAATAAAGACATGATTTGTGTAAAATATGGCACAGAAAATATTGAGACAAAAGAAGAAACTGCTGGTTATCAGCAGTTTCTTCTTTTGTCGCATTTTTTTCCTAAGCCTATTTCCATAGGGACGTCAAAACCAGGTCTTGTTTGGGAAAGGGTTAAATTGAAAATGTAAATACTTAATCGCTTGTATTTGTAAATTTTCGAGTTATTCAAAAGAAGCGAAAATAAAAGACTTAATATTGAGATATTAAATATTTTTGAGCATTTAAACTTGGGTGGCCTATTATAACAAGGCTATGATAATTTGTCAAATCCTATTAAAAGTCCATCTTCAAGATAGATAGTGGCTTTAAATCCCTTTTCCCATTACTGGACGATAAAACGAGAGACCGATGCGTATAGCCCTTTCCCAAACAAGACCGTTGTTTGACTCCAAATTGGAAAAAAAGTCTCGAGAAAGCACTGATGTGGAAGAGGAAATTTCGGATAATCAGCATTTTTTTGTCTCAATATTTTCTGGGCTAATATTATGGTACACAAATTCTATCTACATAGATATTTAATGTGCATTTTGGCATCTGCATCTGCTTTTGGAATGGGTCAGTCTGAATTAGATCCGTTTGGGAGAGGGTTAAAATCTGCTGCGGACGATGCAATAAGTGCCATTTACAGACAGGATCTTAACCCATTACCAGACCCATCACTAGACTAGCCCAAATTCAAAGATGTTGCAGACGACAATTTCAAGTGCATATTTTTTGTCTTTTTGTGTAGAAAAAAATGTGGGAAAAGAAGACAAGGCAAAGGCAATTTCTGCATTTTCCACAATGTTTTCCAAAGTCTTCATCTTTTTAGGAGTCAAAAAGAGTCAAAGTGTGGGAATGGGTTAATTCGGCACCCATACAGCTTCAAAGTTTGTTTTATTTGTAAACTGTATATTTCTTTTCTTTGTATGGTTTGTTCGGGTAAGGAATACGCATCCATTGACATAGCATTTGCATAGAAATAACTAGTTCCAAAGATCGTAGATTACACATTTAAAGAACTGAAGAAAAATCATACACACTATGTAAATGCAAGCCTAAAAGGGCTAGGCTAAATGCCACTTTTGCAAGAGTCAAAAATCGTAAAGTGACAATATCAAAAATTCTTCCTAAAATTTAATATATTAAAAATTACGAGACATAAAAACACAAAGGATGCGCCCACTTTTAATGGTCTTATAGCTACGCCTCTGTGCACCAATAAATGTTCAATGGCTGAAAAAATCGTTAGTTTGAGATAGCCTATTTTCCGGTCAACTGATCTTTATGATGTCTACATTAAAATCTGCAGAAAACTGTAATGTTTTAGGGACGGATTGATAGACCACCCAATGTTTACTGCCTCTTAACTGTTAAATCCGCCATACCTCACGCGATGATTTGTCACGTGGGACGAGAAATTTGGAGACCCTCCACAGGACTGAAAATCGGACAGACCTTTTCTCGGATAGATCTGGCTTACCACACACAAACATTTTAAAAACGTTAAATCTCATGAGTTTGACATGGTTCAATTCGAACAAAAAATATAACATTGTGTTTTTTTTTAAAGTATGAAGTGTGAATCTTGTTGATTTCGTCAGATTAATGTTCTTCCGGTGAATATTTATTTTCGTCCGACGAACATTATTTTTCTTTCGACGAATATTTCTTTCGATGAAGAGTGAATACTTTTGATCTCAAAGGGACGCATTGAACGCTAGCTCATCTGAATAAACAAATTACAAGAAAGCCTAGTTTCTAGTCTAGTGTGCAGAAAGGGTTAGCAACCATGTTTTTCGTCCGACGATATTCAATATTTATCAATATTCTTCTAACAAAAATAATATTCCTCCGACGATAAATAAAATTCGTCGGACGAAAAATAAATACGCTGTAACAAACTGTAGTTATGAGGTGTGTAATCAATTTTAGGCCTACATAGATCTATACGTTTTGAGAACAACTTACCGTCGACTAGAACAGGTTTCGTCCGTCAGATTGATAGCCTATTTATGCATCTCATACACTTTTTTATTTTCACAATTCGTCTTAGACCTAATAACCACGGCGACTTTTCATATGTCACAGAAAATCGGAGGCTTTCGACTTTCCCGTTCCCGAACGTCTACGTTTTCGAATGATCCAATTTGAAATCTACTTAAAACGACGAAATGGACATTATTAATTTGAAAGCTGCTGCAGACGACAAATTGTTATGCTATATTTGTAAAATTTAAATTTTCGCTGCTTTTCAATTAAAACCTCGTAAATGCAGCGCAAAACAAGCTAGAGTTATGTGTTATTCGTTGAAAAGCGAAGTTATGTTCATTGAAGCTGGAAAAGCATAGAGCTGAAAGGAGAAAATGATGGCAATCAGCATTTTATATTGATTTTCCTGTTATGGGTGCCAAAAGCCAGATATTGTTTGGCAAAATGGATAATGAACTTAGTACGGACTACCATCGTCGATTGGCCCACCCAATTCCAAAATAATGACACCTTTTGGAGCCCAAAAACAATATAGAAAATGGTTATATTGCGACCAGCAATTTCTTCATTTTCCACATTAATTGTTTTCAACTAAGAAAGACCCCAAAATGTAAAATTTCAATCACTTGAAATTGTTGCCTGCTACATCTTTGAAGTTAGGAAAGTCTAAAATTGTGTGATCTAGTAATGTGTTTCTTTAGTTTCTTAAACGCGCGTTTAAGACATAAATTATATGACAGAAACCGTGTTTTCTAGGTCTTGAGAGTTTAGTGATAGGCGATTCTTGTCTTACTTTACATTAATAAGACAACAATCCGTCATAAATGATTTGATCTAACTAGCTACATGTCTTGTTTGGGAAAGGGTTAAAGGAATATCCACTTGATGGGTGGTATGCAAATGAACACTATTAACAGTTGCATGATGTTGCATATTTTGATAACTTATTTATGAAAACTGCAAAGAAAGATTAATATTATCGTTCCATCGCTCACACAATTTCTCCAATTCTATCCTTTTGTAAATTTTTACGACTTGTCAGAAACACGATAGATCGTTTGAGTTTATTGGGGTTTTACGCCGTTTTCAACACAATATATCGTACGTACTCACAGGGTAGTTAGATTGAAACGGGTACTGATTCGAAAAGACTTTTAAGTTTAAATTTGTCTTGGAAAAAAGGTAATTTATATTGTTGCAGATGCTCAAAGTTAAAATAAAATCGTAGTCCGACCGTTTACCACCCGCGTCAAAACTGTTGCACATTTTTTTTCCCCCAACGACACAACTTTAGACTTGTCGAAACTCAAAGGCGTTGTAGATTACATTTTATTGATATTACGAAAAACATGGTAAAATTCGAATGTAAAACCTTGAAAAGTATTGAGGTAAAAGAAGGAAAATGCTGTTCATTAACATTTTATCCTGTTCCCCAATGGCTTTCAAAACCCCTTCTCTTTTAGAGACGAAAACCTTACAATGCGGAAATGGGAAGAATGTGTTCAAAACATCAAATGAGTGAACCTTTTCCCAATCAAAATCTGGTTGTGACCTTCCAAATAAAGAAGACTTGGTAAAACAATGAAACAAAATAAGAAAATGCTGATAATCAGCATTTTCTCCCTTTGTCTCAAAATTTTCTTGGCTTTGTTGACATAATAATTATATCCTATCTTAATTACAATAAAACATTATCGTTTTGTCGTCCTCAACGTCTCTCAAATTGGACCACCCTAACTTTAGTTGTATGTGAAAGGGTTGCTATGTTGAATACATCAAATGATTCAATATTTACGTCTGATTTCTTCTTACATAATCGACTTACAGGTGGTATGCTAATTCTTGTTTGATAGAATTCCCATAAGTGGCATTCTATGGGTACTAAGTTTTCCTACCCTTTCCTAAACGATTGAAAAATAGTTAATAATCCCATTTGAAATCATTGTGAACCACATTACAAATGTGAATCGGGACTTGAAACTTTGAGGTTTACAGAGAAAATGCTAAAAACTTGCATTCAATCTTATCCCTTATTGTTTTCCGAAAATTCATTGTACTTAGTCGGCACACCCAGAAAAGAAGTTGACTTTTTATGGTTGGTGGCAGAGTAACAGATAGGCCTACGAAAGGAGGGGGTTAAAGGCATTTTATTTTTTCTGAAATTCAAATCCAAACCCCTTTCTTGTTGGTATTCATTTGAATAGTCGTGACGTGATGATTCTTGTGAGTAGTTGCAACATAAGGTTTGATGAACATTTGATGAAATATTGCATTTTGAAAAGCCATCACCCCTCTTCTCTATAAAGCCGTGGTTGATGGCTATCTTCTGTTGTACATAATGAGAAAGCAGTGACAGTGGCAGTTTCTTGAAGCATCAAAATCACTGGTGATGAACTCGTCCAAAGCGAAGGACGTTTTTCGCCACAACAAGGTACAGGTATCTTGCGCTTAAATGTGAGTTCAAAGATCTGATTGGATAGCTTTTCTAATAACAATGAATTTGTTCTAAAAATAGACCGGCTTTACCGATATGTATTGACAAACCGTCAGTGTTGTTATAAAATCTCGTTACTACGGCTTCGATAAAGCCGGAGTTACGAGATTTTATAACAACACCGACGGAATACTATGATCGCGAAAAAACGTCCCACGCTTTGGCCGAGTTCACCACCAGTGAAAGTATATACCTATGTCAGTCCGTACGTCGTGCACGGTATTCAGGTATTGCTATTAGTTAACTTACCGAGAATAGAATTATGTATGATCCGTCACGCTACAAGGAACCTTTAGGAAAATAGAGAAAAAAAACTCTTAGAAACTGATCCGACTTATTTCAAGAACATTTAGCAGATGTTGCATTTGGAATAAAACATAATATATAACATATAAAAATAAAAAATCTGAATCCGGAAAATTACCTTTGAACGAAAGGTTTCGATCCTAGTCAGCCTGATTATGCTCGATACTTACAGGGTGTCCCAAAAGTAAGGTAACACTTATAAATGGTTCTAGCTCTACTATTTCTTAGCCGATTTCTTTCCGAAAACTATCAATATCTGCAGAATTCATTGGAATTATGTTTACCATACACTTCAATGTTATGCACATATCAAAATGGCGTCATTTTTTACGTCATTTGTACCACTATCAAAATGACGTCACAACCTACCTGCTAAAATGTTTGTATGCGGTAAAGCATATCATTTATCTAAATGTCCAATATGTGTGCAAAGAAATTTTAATTCAAAATAGAAGATCCACCAAGAAGAATACCCATCTACTCAATAGGCCTAATAGATAAATTTGAACGATCTTGGTCAGATTGTGATGGACATGGGATCAAAAGACGGAAAACGTCCCTTAGCGCATTAAGCATCTAAGCTTTGAATAAGACTGCAAATGAAAGTCCAGGAAAGTCAATGAGAAGAATTTCGTCTGATTAAGATTCTTTGAAATCATTTGTACAGTGCATTTTGAAATCTTATTTGAAACTTCCCCATACAATATTTGAATAATGAAATCACAGTCTTTGGAAGATCAAGTTGAACGCTAAGACTCTTGTCGGTGGACACATGCCAGTTTTGAATTCACTGACTGGACTATTTTTTGTGGAGACATGTGTTGTCTAAAGTGTAATTCCAACAGCAAGAGCATATTAAGGTATAAGACCCATCATTAAAAACTCCACTTTCTAGCAATGGGACATGCATCAAATTACACACTCTTGTAAATACACTTCAAATAAGTTGATTCACCGTGCCGGATTTCAAGATTATGCTTCAAGAAGAAAATAATTTACAAATATCTTTTTACTCTATCTTCATATGCAAGGGAGGTAATTTATAACATTTTTGTCAAATATTTCCATAATTATGCATTCATTCAAAATTCAAAACCGTTCAAAATACTTATGTTTGTATTTGGAATGGAAATATAGCACAATTTAGGATTTACTGGCACATTTCAAATTTCGCCTCTGGCTCTTTGGTGCTAATGATGTGTTGTATACGTTAAGTCGAACATGCGTACAATATTGCTATAAAACATTCAAGGAAAATGTAGGAACATTTCTATAGACATACATGGCAGTCATTAGCCTAAAACTTTCAGCACAAGAATAAACCAAGGAAAGTGATAGATGGGACGTAATCTAGAGAACGTAATTTACTATCAAAATGACGTCATTGACGAAATATGGTGTGTTTGGTTTATCATTTATAAAATATACAAAAAGTATGATATTTTGATGAAATTTCTTTTATTTATTTTTACACGTAACCTTATGTACTGTCAGCGGTATTAGGAATATATAAGTGATATATTGGCCAAGATATATTAGATTATAAGTGTTACCTTACTTTTGGGACACCCTGTATCACATTTTTAAGAAGGTCCAATTTAGTATGACGGGTCACATATTTACGTACAATGGCTTATGATTAATTAATGAGACAAATTTTCATTTATAAGAATCTTTCGGCAATATAGGAAGTGCATAAAAGTATTTGCCCACGGGAAAGGAAGCAGTTTGAGATGAAAGAGTTACGACATTCCTTTAATCCTTTCCTCAACGTAAAAATAATGATAAATAAAAAAAGAAGACCACAACAGTAAGCCAGTTTGAAAGACATTTTAGAGGACATGAATTTTGGTACCAAAGAAGTCTTCATTTAAGTATAAACATGAGAAAAATTGGCGGAAAAGAAGAAAATGCTGACAACCAGTATTTTCTTCGTTTCCACCAATGTTTTCTATTTTCCTATTATTGTTATGGTCGTAGAAACTATGGATTGTTTGGGAAAGGGTTAATCCTGTAAAACGCAGGTGTAGGTCTATTAAAAAAGCAGGATAACATTAATTCTGTGACATTAGTTGTGTACAAAACATCGTTACAAGTTGTCGCTTTCTTTACACCATCAATTAGGCCTTCCTGCCGACTGGCGTTAATTGATATGCAATGTGCATCTACTAGATTAGTTACCTTGCAACGGGTAGTCGGCCATATTTTCTTCTTTTTGAAAGACCATTTAAAGGAAAGGACATGCATTGCAGCAAAGGTTTAGCCATTCCATGTGTAAAAAGCATCGCTGCTGATCAGACTTAACATTAGGCCTTCCTGTCCACTCATGTTGATTATGCAATGTACATCTACTCGATTAGTTAACTTGCAATGGCCACTCGACCATGCTTTCTTTCTTTCTTCGTCTTTTTGAAAAAGAAATATCAAAAGGAAGGACATGCCTTGCAGCAAAGGTTTAATCATTTCACATGTAAAAAACATCACTTCTGATCAGGCTGCACATTAGACCTTCCTGCCGACTAGCGTTAATTGATATGCAATGAACATCTACTCGATTAAGCCTCTCCTACAAACCGTCGTGCGTCTTTTTAAATCGTACGTTTTTAAACGCAGCAAAATCGCACGATTTATATAGACGCACGACGGGTTGTAAGAGCGCCTCATAAGAATTGTCCGGTCAATTCTTTGCTGCGTGCAGTCTGCGTCGTGGTTGTCCACAAAAATCGTACGTTGCACGTGCGTGCATCGCACGACTAAACGTACGTTTTAGACGCAGACCGCACGCACGAGCACGTACGACCGGTTGTAAGAGAGGCTTTAGTTACCTTGCAAACACTAGTCGACCGTGCTTTTGCCTTTCTTCATTTTAAAAAAAGACCTTGTCACGTAATGGATTTTAAGTGCGGTGAGGATCGATCGCCAGCCTGTCTTGCATAGAAGCATTCAGTTTGTTTGCTTGTTTTCCTCTCTCTTTTTCGACAATGTAATTGTGATATGTGGCATAAATGAACCAGATCAATCGTTCAGGAATTCTTTATTCAATATTCAAGGTTGATTCCTGATTTTGCAATTTCATATAGGGGATGGGGCTCAAGTCCCTATCCGGAACATTTTCTTAATATTTAAAGGGCTAAATTCGATTTTCCCTAAATTTTCAGTTGAAAATATGGGAAACTTAGCATTTTGGCCAACTTGAAGGGTGGCTTAGCCCCTAGCCCCCGTTCCTATAAGCCAACAATTGATTATGGTAGGGAATGGGTTCATAAACAGTTTGAGCTGCGGTCATGGCACAGTTGGTAGCGCATCGATAGCTGATTACAACCATTTTCTGCTTCCCGTCAATATTTTCTAAACTGAAAATTGTATGGATTTAAAGGCCCGGATTTGTTTGGAAAATAGCCAAGAGCGCTTTGGATACATTAGTGGTTAACTTTAGCACGGTGGATAATCACGTGATGCAACAATTTCAGAAAATCTTCAATAATTTTGTAAATACTGGACCGATTTGAATTCGATTTGATGCAGAGAATGTGGACAGACGTCACGCATTAGATGGACGTGGTTGATTTTTGAAAAATCAACTTATAAAAAAGGTAGGCCTATAAAAGATAAACCAAAATTTCGGATATTCTGAGTCACGTGATTATACACCGTGTTTAGAGTACACTACCCTCCGAGCAGAGGTCATGATTCGCTACCATTTGACCCCTGTCGTTTTTACTTCATTTTCCGCCTATTTGTTGGTCATATCTATTTATAGAACAAAATTTGAAAATCGAGGGAAACCAGAAACGTTTTTATTTCGTATAAACGGTCATGAGTGTAATTTATGATCGTATTGTCTAATGCACAATTCAAAACAATATCAGTACAATCGAAAAATGCTCTATTTTTTATTTGCTGCAGGAATCTCAATCCAATTATAAAATGACTGGGATTTTGACGATGAATCACAAAAAATATTGTGAAAACATTGATAGAAAATCACAATCCGCAATTTTCACCACAAGAAATAATTGTACATTACGTTCACCACCATTACGTCGATTCTATTTTTGGCCAATAACAGGAATTTGAAATTTTAGCCAATCAAAACTTGTATCAAAAATTTTCAATGTTGTTAGATTTCAAGCCAGCGATTGGATAACGAAATCTCTATGAGGACGCGAGATTAGACGAGATTGCTTATGAAAAGAACAGAGTGAAATCGTTTAGTACATGTGTACTATAAACGTTTGAGCGGCGTAAAAGAGAGTAAGAGTACACATGCATTGAATGCATTGAAGCGTACTCGTATCTATAGACTGTCTTCATCAAAGCATACAGGTTAGCACTGGTGGTGAACTCGGCCAAAGCGAGGGACGTTTTTCGCTACAACAAGGAACAGATATTTTGCGTTTGAATGTGAGTTTAAAGATCTGATTGGATAGTTTATCTAATAACAATGAATTTGTTCTAAAAATAGACCGGATTTACCGATATGTATTGACAAACCGTCTGTGTTGTTATATACTTAGTACATTTAAAAACGCAGAGTTTTCAAAGCCTTATATTAAGATGTTATAAGAAATGGAAATATGTGTTATGAATATCCCACAAGTTTTTAAACGTGAATAGAAAAGAATAAAGTTAGTAAACCTGGAAATTTTACGACGCCTTAGCCAAAGCGTAAAACACGTTGTCGCTGCGTAAAACTGATGCACGTGAAACTCGAGTTAAATTGCAACATGTTTATAAAGTTTGTCTACAGGGACACTATAAAAACAAGTTTTATCGAAAGAATCTCATTTCTATCAGTATGAATCGTCTTCTTGAAAATGTGAGGAACCAAGTTTTTGGAACGCACTTGCTAGGTTTTTCAAAATCGGACATTTCACTGCACGTAGGATGCTGTAACTTAGTAATATCACGACTAACGACACGATGGCTCCACCACATACTGTGGCTACACACTACTTGTCTGTTATGTACCCTATAGAACATACTTGGAATGACCCGAAGAGATGCGTGTATTTACGCACCCCACCACCCAAAACGTTGCAAAAACTTAGTATTCCTGTTATCCAAGAGCTGAACAAAATGTCACAAGAGGTTTCATTGTGAGAAAAGTCCTTTCTATGCCACGACGATGTGAGGTTTTAATTCAAGCTTTAGGTGGGCACAATTGTTATTAATTGATTTGACCTATCTCAATTAAAATTATTTAAAAATAATCAAATTTTATTCCGACGTGTATTTGAAGCATCTTCTACCTTTAGTAGAGTAGTCTGTGATAATCGGTAATCCGTGTGCATTTTAGTATTAAGAATGCCAACAACGCAAATCAGAGAAACAATTCTTTGGTAATGATGAAACTGCTTGTTGGCATATCTGTAGACGCGTCGTATTCATGTGACGTCACGTCAAAAACAACGTTAATAAACAACAAAATTGAGATAAACAGTTGATATCAGGGATATTGTACATAAAGAGTACAAAAAATAACTCAAATCCTTTGATATAATTGTTTTAGAGAAAACACGTCATTTTGTAAAATTTGTTAAACGCGTTTTAGTATTCAGACGTCAACTGACGCCAAATTACAAACATACGTGCGTATTGCTTATATGAATAGTTTTACTAATTTTCTGTTCATGATCACACACAATAAAGGTAACATCATGAAAATGTTTTGTCAAGAGTCACAACTTATCATTACGTCAAAAGATAAATAACGTCGATGATAGGTCATTTTCATTTAATGCATATATTCACTGTATTACGTTTGCAAAGTGAAAAAAAGAACCTTGAACTTTTACCTTTTACTGTTCCATTATGTGATTTCCCTTCGATATTTTTGCTCTGACGCCTTAACGTCAATAACGCCATTATAACGTCGTTACTTATAATCATAAAATTTACATCCAAACATCCTGATGATTAATATTTGTGAAAGTACATAAACGTTTAAACGTTTAAGCTTATAAGGCTTGTTATTCACTTTGCTTTTCAAAATAATATCCTTAAACTATATACTAGTCTAGTAGATTTTGATAAATGTCAAGGTTGAACTTTCATTTTTCTGGAATAAATGAATTGTGGCGTACAACTATGAATAAAAATAGAATACTCATCGAGTAAGAAGAGATTAGAGAACGATTCTGAAAAGAAATTAAAGTATGATATACGGTGTACAAAATCGAAAAAAAAAAAATGGATCTCTACTTATAAAGGCACATCACAATTAGCTGAAGAACGATAGAAGACTGAAAACATTTTTAATAATCTATAAATTGTTCTGGATTCAAACAAGCATCTTTGTCCGCTCCTTTTTACCATAATTCAATTCAGACCAACCCGTTTGACATAAATGTACGCCTAGGTGTGCGACACATTGTCTTGATGCAACCGCACATTACAAGTTCCCAGGGTGCATATCGGTCAAATGTGTAAGAAACCTCTTTGTAACCTTCAAATTTCGATTGTGTTACAGATACAGAGTGCCAAGGTTGATCTCTGCCTGATTTAATAATACTAGTTTTTGAAGGCACTGCAACAAAATCATTGCATCAACAACTGCAATTTCTCTGTTTCAAGGCCAAAAAGACACCAATGCCATGCTTGATATTGCCTTTTCTCTGAGTATGGCCGTGAGTAGTGTTTCATGGCGTTTCTTTGCTCGTTCTTTAACAGTCTTTTTGTAGCACTACTGTGTTACTGACTTTGTCAAGAAGCTTCATATTTTTGACATAAATAGCTGTCATCAAACATACTGAAACGTTGAGCAATTTTAGGTTTTGTCCCCATACTGGTACACCCTGATATCTGATATCTACACCCTGAAGTAAAATTTCACAATAATTCTTTGTTGGTTCACTGACTATAGTTCTATCTAGAATTTGACATGATACAAAGGCTCCATTGGGTAAATATCCTTGACTTCTTTGACAGACAATCTGCTCCCCATTATATTTGCAAAACAAAAACTAATGCACACACGTATCAATTTCACCCATAATAACGTACGCAATGCACGTCTTTGTACAACAACCATTTTCTCGTAAATTATTTTGTATATAAGAACTAAATACATATGTAATTGAATACTAAACGCACAAAAATATACACTAGATACACAATATTTGGGATTAAATACATGTAGGGCCCTATACTCGCTTGAGGACATATTAGACTGACAAAATTACCATATATACTGGTCTTCTCAGAAAAATGATTGAAATGTGCCCTCTTGATTCCCGACGACACAAAATTACACAATATGTTCAAAATCATTTTGAGTGTGTTAACTCATAACGCTAAAATGAATGCGACATTTGTCAATAAAAAGAAGTTTGTTTGGGAAATTAAGATACCATGATTCACCCCACCCACCACTTTTCTCTTTTTGCTGTAGTCGTCAGCAATACAAACGTGTCATTCATTCTTTTTATTTTCTCCATAGATTGGGTTCTGCTAAAAACCCATGTAACTTAAAATCAGTATTAATGCATTATCTGAAGCTCTACGGCAATTTAGAGCTTTTCTAAGCTTTACTCATATAACATCCTGACATTCAATGATAATTGACAACAGATCGTGAAAAAATAATCTATTTGATAATATTAATTCACATTATACACTTTTATAAAGATATGGTAATCATTTAAATAGTTATAGTCATTGTGTCGCGCTCTGCGCGACACATCTTGTGGTACACTTCTTCTAATTTTAGAAATTACGTCATGAGGGATAATTGTTTGTACTTGAATATCGTGGATATGTCCCACTTATATACTGTTAACTAGATATATTTTTCAAGCAGTACTACAAAGTATACGTTGATCTTTATCCAATCCCAGAACACACAAAAAATTCAAGTAAACAAAATTGTAATTATTTTTTTTTTTGCAAAGCAATGGAAAGTCCCTACTTCCGGTTTCGCCATAGGGGAATGCATAAATGCTATCCATTTGAAGGCCAGAGTAATGCATACCAGGGGAATGACTAATTCCTATCTGTTAAACAATCAGAATGCATACGATAAGAATCGCTAATCGTGATGTATACTTCAATGATCAAAGTACCACAAGTACTTTAGTATTGAACATACAATTTCGGCTGACCAACTTACATAATTTCAAGTATCGTTTTAACTGAGCAAGTCTGTGTATTGCTAGTAGAACATTTATATTTTCACATATTTTTTCAAAATAGTAGACTTTTTAGGGGATTCTAACACTAAAATAATTAACCATTCCCCTAACAAAACATGGTTTTTCTCGTACTTTTTTTCCAAAAAATAGTAGACAGTTAGGCTTTTTCACACACTAACATTATTAACCCTTTCCCAAACAAGATCTGGTTTTGATGTTCATAGTGGAGAGTTTTTAAGCAGGTTAGTAGCAGCTTTGAAATCAGAACAGTGTAATCATTTCGTGTTTTGGGAAAAAGGGTTAAAATATGTCTAAAATTGTGTTATATATGGTTATGTTATTTCAGTACCGTCAGTCGGATCCCTGATATACAGGGCTACGTACACCCGAAACAATACCAATCTATTTTGGGCTACATGTTTTACTGGCGTTGTGTCCGCTGTGCGTCCGTTCAACCATATGTCTTTAATAATAAATGTATCCTTTTCCTCCTGGTCACTAAGCCTTTTCAGATTGCATAGACTAAGATCAGCCTGCACTAACATGCAGTCTGATCTTAGACACACCGACTATTCTCTACTAAATAATTATAGGAACGTCTGAGCTAGAGTGGTTTTAAAAATGTCCCGATTTTGGGATTTGAATTAAAACACAATAATATTTCAAAAGGCTAACGATTAAACAAGTAACAAGTAGATCTATATTTCTTTTTCTTTTGAACCCTACTATTTCAACCCCTCTGGCGGGATTAATTGCATGGTCCCGTTACGGGCGTGCGTCCGTGTGTAAACCTCTTCTCCCAAACATTTTATTCTTCAAATTTCAACTAAAATAGGCTATACGAGAATCTTTCTTGTATGAAGCCATTTCAATTTTCTAAAAAAAAAAAATTCATGCAGTACTCTGGTTGCTATAAACCGCTCATTGGATTAAAGTGTAATAAAGTATGTGTTTCGCTTGGGGATATGCCACTTTTAGAGTCATTGATGGAATTTCGATCAGAATTAAGATTTGGTTGGAAAAATATACATTCAACAAAAAGTAAATGTTTAAAAAGACACAGAGAAAAATCAAATATTGCCGAATCATTTTTAAGCGCGACACTATTCTCTTTGCTGTACATTACAGCAAATTTTTACTTGTTTGTAATGTGGCGCTTTAGAACTTTTGATCGGTGTAGCACACGCACGTGCACGGTTAGGAAACTACAGAGACAGAGCCAATGGCTCTGCCGCTTAAATCCTCTGGGGCACTTCCGGCCATGTGTGGCTCTGTCTCTGGGAGCACGATTTTGGGACAAAAATAGGTGAGTGTTCAACTTTGTTGTTCAATAATTTTCTTTTGGTGCGTAAAAGCGAAAAAACGAGAATGTCATGCTCCCCTTAGACCATTTATCTGTCTGTTCTAATTCTGTGGGCTTCAAAGTCGGCAGGATTTTCACAGGATCATTGTCGTCGTGAGTCGACCCTATGTGATTTTTTCTTGTTTACATCGTGCATTTATGTACATTCCAACGGTAAATAGCCAATTGCCGAAGGCAAAACACGTTATATACTAATCGAGGGATACTCTCTATTAGACACCCCTTTCCCATGTCACTAAACCTTAGAAATGATTGGCAAAAATAAAATTTGAGCAATTTCTATCGGTGGCTCTGTCTCTGGCGGCTGGCTCTGTCTCTGACGGCTGGCTCTGTCTCTGCGTGCTAACTTTGATAAATTTAATCCAACACAGAATTCGTGTCGAAGCCTTATTGACTCGCACACTGAATATATCATATTGCGTATGCCGAACGTTTCAGTCATTGATTAAACGCTTTCCAAAAACATCAAAATTTCGGCGCTGTTCAATTTCAAAACTACTACATGCGACAAATTAGGTGTTGACGAAGAAACATTTTGCACCAATGTAATTCGACATATTTCCATATAATCTCTCCAAAACAAGACATTGGTCTGATGCATTGCGAGAAAAGAAAATATTAGTATGTATTTGTTTGAATGCCAGTATATGGGAATTTCTAAGTGGTCTGACAGGTTTGACAATATTTTGAGGAAGAGGGACGACTACTTTATCATTGACAATTTTATAGAATCTAACCAGCCGTAAGTCAATACGGCGCAAATCTGATCTTCTCCAACAGAGGTTGTCTTACATAGCGGAGACACTGAATGTGGGACCATAGCATCGCATGGCCCAGAGAGCTGCTCCCCGCTGCACATATTCAATCTGGTTAATCAATGTTCCCGAGTGTTCAGCGGACTGCAGTCCATGCTGCAGCGCAGAATTCGAGCTGGGGCCTGACAAGCGGTTATTCCATGATAAGTCGTTTGAGATTGTAACACCTAAATATTTTGCTGAGGAGACTGTTTCAAGTAGTGTATTATGTAGAAAGTACAGTGTCGGTAATTGTGTCTTTCCCTTGGTAAACTGTATGACTTGGCATTTTGGCAGGATTAAAAGACATGTCCCAGTCTGATTCCCATCTCTCGAGCTTAAATAGATCCTGTTGTAAGAGGCTTGAATGGAATGTGATAGTTTGTGGCATGTAAATGATAGTGTCATCACCAAAGAGACGTACTTTAGAGCATTGTACATATTCATGGAGGTCATTGATATAGAAAAGGAATAGTAGGGGCCTAAGACCGAACCCTGAGGCACACCTGAAGGAACTGGTATGATGCAGGACACGGATCTATTGACCAACACTAATTGTGTCCTATTGTCTACAAACGCTTTGATCCATGGCAGAGTGTGACCTATAATGTCATAACAATGTATTTTTGACAGCAGTTTCTCATACTTTACCATATCAAACACTCTTTAAAAATGTAATAGGATCAATTCAGCTTGGCTTTATCCTCATTTATGAACTGGGGGATATCATCTACTAAGCCCAAGAGTTTGGCCAGACAGTATCTTTTTCCCCAAAAGCCGTGCTGTAAGTCGCAGAATATGTTTTGTCGAAGTGTTTAGTTATACTAGATGCACTAATATGTCCTAATTGTTTGCATAAGATGCAAGTGAGAGAGATCCGGCGAAAATTGGCTGGGTTGGACTATTTTTGAATACAGGGGCGACGTTTGCTTTTTTTCCAAATGCTCGGTAAAGAATTGGTCTCAAGAGATTTCTTAATACATGTACAGCTGTGTTATGATAGGCGCAAGTTCCTTGGCACAATTCTTTAGTATAGTTGGTCTTAATTCATTAGGGCCAGCAGCTTTATGCAGGTTCAGATATTTTAGCAATTTGTTGATCCTGTTTTCAGATATTTCGATGGTGTGCCTGGATTTATGAGGGCTGGGTCTGTGGTGGTGAATTTCTGTACATGCATCAATTGTGTTTTAAATTGTGTGTGAACTTATTATTTCATCTACGCGTTTAAGTGACAAGGGTGGTTTGTGGGTGGAAACAGATTGGAATTGTTCATTTATAATTCGTGGGGTTTTTTTGTCATTAGTGTACAGTTTGTTGTGTTGTTTTAGAGTATCTATGCCAGTAGAATCTTGTTTTGGATGTTTAAGTAGAGTGTAGATTTTTGTTGGTTGGAAGTGATTGTCCTTTGTGTTTGCGTTTGAACCTACATTTAAGATGTCTTCAAGATACTTTTGATATGCAAATTTTGATTCTTTTCTACATTGGCTGATAACCAGCATATTCACCTTTTGTCTCACATATTTCAATGATTAACATTTTGCGCATGCAGAACCTTGCGCAGATCCATACATTTCTTTCTCAAGAGGGACTGACGCCCATCTGGATCGGCGCTTGTGTGTTCATAATTTCGAATTTAAGCAGTCCTAAATTAGAAATCTATCACTACAGGTGATGAAATACACCCCCGCTTTTTGTACACAGAACTTCTCCTAAGTGAGATCTATCTACCCATGTTTTGGACAAGCATTTAATCAGTGACTGAAACGTTCGCCATACGCTATTATGATCTTTTGAGTGTATGGGTCAATTAGGTATATTACTTCGACATGAATTTTGTGGTGGATTGAACTGTTTAACAAAGTACACAGAGACAGAGCCAGCCGCCAGAGACAGAGCCAGCCGCCAGAGACAGAGCCACCGATAGAAATTGCCCAAATTCTATTTTTGTCAATCATTTCTAATGTTTTGTGACATGGGAAAGGGATATCCAATCGAGAGTATCCATCGATTAGCATATAACATGTTTTGGCAGCAGCAATTGGCTTTTTACCGTTGGAATGTACATAAATACATGGTGTACACAAGAAAAAATCACATAGGGTCGACTCACGACGACAATGATCCTGTGAAAACCCTGTCGACTTTGAAGCCCACAGAATTATAACAGCCAGATAAATGGTTTTAGGGGAGCATGACATTCCGGTTTTTTCGCTTTTAAGCACCAAAAGAAAACTATTGAACAACAAAGTTGAACACTCACCTATTTTTGTCCAAAAATCGTGCTCCGAGAGACAGAGCCACACATGGCCGGAAGCGCCCCAGAGGATTTGAATAGCAGAGCCGTTGGCTCTGTCTCTGTAGTTTCCGTACCGTGACGTGGGTCAAGTGCATATACGGCTCGTGAAATCTATGAAATCGATATTTATTTACCCGGTTTATCGTCGAAGACATCAGATCAATAAGGTAATAACTACTACAACACCCGCACGATTAAAATTAAATGTCAAAATAGATGTCAAGTATTGCAAAAGTAAAGAACGTTGAATACGTCATTATTTGTCTCAACATTGTTAACGACGGCATATTTATGCATCATATGGGTTATTAATTTCAAAGCATGTTATATCTATTTAAGATATCAGTCAATAGAAACACAAATAAACAGAAAACAACACCATTTTCATATGTATCGCTAAACTTAGTTTGCAATGAAGCAAATTGACAACGTTACGTAATCGGCGGAATACGACGTAATGACGCGTTTCCAGATATGCCAACAAGTGGATCATGAAAGTTAAGATATTGGTGCACACAACTGCGGTTGTTGGCATGCTTAATACTCTAATGCATACGGGAAGTGATTTCTGGACATACCATCACAGACTATAGAGTTTATGGAATGAAATAAATCAACGAAAATAAACCCGCATTGCGTAGCCTTTGCTTGTCATTTCCATCCTATAACAGAACGAAGTATCTCTGCGGAATTAAATGTACTCAGTATACAATCTCGTAACTACGGCTTTACAGCTAAAACGAGTTAAGTGGCACAATTACGAACGAAAAATGTCCCACTATAGTTTCGGTCTTAGATTTTTCACATTGACATATTTCGGTTTTACTATCAATTGACTTCTTGAATTTAATAAATATTTAAAACATGACTTGAGTGTTTCTAATTTTGCGACATTTAATGAATAAAATATTTTATGGAACGAAAAATGACGTAACGTAATTCACAGACAAGTAATTCACAATTTTGAACATACAATAAAATTCCACAGGTAATAATTCTGAAGAGAAATGTTCTTCTTGGTTTATGTAATCTACACATGTGTAGGGACATGCCAAACTATGTATTTAACTTAAGCGTTGATTGTGTGAAATTTTAAAAAGCATTAACGTAATTCACATTTACTGCTCCTTGAGCGGGGTAGCTTCCTTCATTGCAAAGTGTGACTTACTATAATCTACTGCTACTTTCAAGAGTAATACAATGTGTTTGCACATGCTGTTGACTATTTATAAATGATATTTAATATCATGTATTCAAAACATGGTTTCGTTTTAGGATGTGTGTAAAACTAAATAACGTAAGTCACACCAGACCATGGGACATATGCATAATTGTTTGCAGAAAAATGCATTTATCTTAAATTTCTTTATTTCACCACTAAAACAATTTGGAAAAGCTACTGGTTGGGATACTAGGTATACTGTATATGTATTATATATGTACTCTCCGTACAAAAGTGATGAACTGGACCACCCCCGAGGTGGGACAGCTGTTTTTTACCCATTTTCCGACTTATCGAGACATTACTCTCACATATTTCATCAGATATATGGGGTTTTGTTATTATTTCTAATTGACCACCCCTATGACATTAATTTAAAGACGATTCATCAATATAATTGTACAAACATAGCTTCTAAGGTCCATGGGACAGGTATTTCTCGTATTTGATACACTTAACTCGTTTTAGCTATTTATCGAAGCCGTAGTTACGATATTTTATAACAACACAGACGGAATACTATGATCGCTAAAAAACGTCCCACGCTTTGGCCGAGTTCACCACCAGTGATACGGGTTAGGCAAATACAACGAAAATGTGTATGGTTGAATATATAATTCGTAATAATAGATACAAAGTATTTCTTATGATATCTGACAAAGTGATATGGCCAATGTTTACAGAAATCTTTAAAACCATTATTTCTTTTACTAACGTTGCCATTATTTTTATTATTCATTATTTCATTTTTACACATATATAACAAGAATTTCAGATTTGAGATAAGACATTTTAATTAGTCGAAAATTTCATAAGTACAAAATTAACCATGGATATGATTTTAACAAAAACAAATTTGATTCCTTGAAAAAAGTACAATAATAGGCATAGCACATTCTCCCAAATATCTCCTGTGGATGGCAACTAGATTTCTTGCCATGCTGATCTCGGAATGCTTGTGTCACTTTCGCTGGCAGAATAGAGCAAGATCAGGCTGGAGTTAGACCTTACTCTATTATACCAGGTTTGAGTAATAAATTCAACATTTATATAGAGTTAAATATTTTTTTTTCAATCTGCAACGTTCCACTGCCGAATCTTTACGACGTGTCCCGAATAGGTTCGACAAGGTAACGAATGTTAACGACGCCGAATAAATCTGTATAATAATATCGTCGCTTTTCTACAAAAACCTCGTATAGATCTGGAGCTTAAAACAAGCTGCAGATACGAGGTTTTCGTTGAAAAGCAGCGATACATTTGTCTGCATGATACATCACATTGCGCCCTCTAGTGTACTCTAATATGAATATGCCACTTCGTTGACAAAGCTTTGTGGCGGTGTTTTCTTGGACTCTTCTGCGTCCGCTCGACGTTTAGCTCGAACCACGAGGAGGCAGGCAATGACGGCCAGCAGAGCCAGGAAGGTTAACAGAGCCATACTCATACCCACGTACACCATGGTAGATCCTGAAATACAAAACATCTTGGAAAAGGAGAATATATTACTTTTGTCCTTTAATCACATCGTCGCATTTCAACAAAAACCTTGTAACTGCAGCTTAAGACAAGCTGCAGTTACAAGGTTTTTATTGAAAAGCAGCCATAAGCAAATTCCATGATAAAGCTTTAAGGCGGTGTTTTCTTGGACTCCTCTGCGTCCGCACGACGTTTAGCTCGAACCACGAAGAGGCAGGCAATGACGGCCAGCAGAGCAAAGAAGATTAATAGTGCCATGCTCATACCCACGTACACCATAGTAGAACCTGAAAAACACCGTGGAAAAGGAGAACATATATCTATTATTTTCGTTTTGTTCCTCATAGATACTTTATTTAAAAATTTAATGATTTTCCACGGTGTTTGCCAACGCCTTTATCTAGTAGAGCCTCAAAAGGCGTCAGTGTGTGGTAACGGGGTTAAACCTTGTCCTGCTTACTTTAAATTTTGTTTCAAACAAACTGCCAATTTAAGAAACAATGCAATAAGATAATCCCAAGATTTTGCCACAATAATGTAGTGAAAAGCAGACAGTGTAGGCTAAGATCAGACTGCACCCCTGTGCAGGCTGATCTTAGTCTATATTGCCTGCCAAAGCTTTGGTCACAACTGTAAATCGACCTGAACAGTATGAGAAGGGTTAACAATAGAAACCTACCAGATTCTGACTGTGGCTTGGCTACGTTCTCCGACGGGTCATAGATTCTGATGGCCACAATGGCCGTCCTCTCCTCCGTGTCATCAACGTCACGTCGACGTCGTCCAGTAGACGGCCTCGGGTTGTTACAAGGCTGTCAAATAGAAAACGTACAGAGATAGAGATTGTGTTATAAGTCGACAAATCTTTTCTCCCTTTGCCTAAATTTGCTTGGCATGTATACTATATTGTACACATATACCATCTTCATTAACATGTATTTTGTTTTCTGCCACAGCTTTTTTGAACAGTCCAAAATTATTCCGAATTGGAAAGGATTGAAGGTGCTGCCGATGACGACATCAACCTTACGAAATGCGCAATATGCGTGTGTAATAGCACCACAAGCATTGACAGAGAAAAGAAAATGATGTGTTATCAGTATTTTCTCCTTTTTCTCTCTCTCTATGCTTTCTAAAGCCTGCTAATATTAAAGGACGTTAACCAGTACTTTTGAAGAGTAAACTGGTATAAAAGGAAACAATCCAATAACAAGATTTTGAATAATTTTAAGTTACTCCTCTTTGATCGCTTAAACAACCTGTTTGTAAATCAGAACTTTGGTCCCGATAACTGACCTGGCTGAGCATCTCTAGCTATGAGCTGGATATGCTCTGCCAGATCATTTATCGGAACCTACACTTTGATTTTCGTTCTTTCTAGTCAGGATATGGAAAAATATTGATCCAGATCTACTTATATAAGTCTGATCGGGATCTAGGATAGGCCACAACTGTTTATTAGTTGTGTCAAAGTCAGCGGGGCCGCTGAAATACCTTGACATATCCGGAGTTCGAGTTATCCGATTTTGGTTATTTTCGATGAAAACGATATGTAACCATTTGATGGGAATCGTATGTGTCCATGATTGTAATATAGAAGGAAAAGGAAAGAAATTGCTCGAAACGAGCAATTTCTATCATTTTCCTTCTAAATTTCAATGGCTGTATTTGTTTCGGAATTCATTTTGAATATGTCGAGAATGGGATATGACTTTCACTTCTACTTAAGCGGAATTTCGTCTTATCAGATGTCGAGATAACTAGTGTCGAATGTATATCCAAATCTCGTTAAGTAGCTTTACACAAGCTGAGCTGAAGCAGTTGCGAGTTTTTAGGAAAAGCGACACGCTATTATAATCATTAATGTGCAGCGGGATATCAATTTGTTAAAATAATTGTAAGGATCCACAATGTTCGATTTTATGAACACTTAGACTGTCTCATTTCACATCAAAACCAGGTACTATTTGGTTAAGGGCTAGAGGGCCTTCTTACATCTCTGCAGAACAAGTCCGAGTTGTATACATCCGCCCTACAGGTTTGGTAATTCACGTCGAAATACAGAAAATCAGACTTGTCGAATTTGGTTTTCAGCTTTTTCTTCTTTTGTCTTAATGTTTCCATAAGCCTTAGCTACTAGGGACGTTTGTGAAAGTGTTATATAGAAGATACGCGTACTCACATCTCTGCAGAACAAGTCTGGGTTGTATACATCCGCCCTTCAGGTCTGGTAATTCACGTCGAAATACAGAAAATCAGAGTTGTCAAAGCTTGGTTAAACAGTATAAAATTTTCTTCTTTTGTCCCAATGTTTCCACAAGCCTTACCTACTAAGGGACGTTTGTGAAAGTGTTATACAGAAAATACGCGTACTCACATCTCTACAGAACAAGTCTGGGTCGTATACATCCGCCCTACAGGTTTGGTAATACAGAAAGTGCCGAGTTATCGATTTTGGTTTTCAGCAGTTTCTTCTTTTGTCTCAATATTTCCATAAATAGAGACTTCTGAGAAAGGGCTATACAGAAAATATGCCAACTCACATCCCTACAGAACAGGTCCGAGTTAAATACATCCGCCCTGCAAGTTTGGTAATTCACTTCGAAATACACAAAGTCCGAGTTATCGAACTTCCAAGCAAAGAATGCTTCCGTCGTAGCCAAAAACGGAGAAACAGGCGTCGTGGTCGTGGGCCCAAGAAATCCAAAGGCTGTGTTGGGAGCGTAATTCGTGTCGGACGGGCATCTGGTATAAAAGAAAATAAGATTTTAATTATTTAGAGACAGATATACTAAAACCCGTGACGGCCATGATGTCCGTGACGATAACATCACGGGTTGTCACGGATTTTGTTTTCATCGTCATTTAAAGACTTATATAGCGGGCGAGAATTGACCTGGCAGAGCATTCCATTCGATTAGCATGGGCTGCTCTGCCAGGTCGATTCTCGTCCGCTATACATGCATCACAAAAATTGCATGTCTAATAGAAAATGTTTTTGAAGAATTAAGACAAAAGAACCTTTAGGTTGGAATAATCTCGATTTTTTCGAATTAGAAAGGGTATTTAAAGCATCTGAGAGATTCGGGAAAATCGTTCCCGCAGTTTTATAGAATCAAATCGTGGCTTTATCCTGTTAACAAGAGAAATTTCGCAGTGTTAATCTTTCGTTCGATTAATCGAAGAACAAATTCTTATACTGATATTCATTTTAAGATAGTCAACCCATAATGAGATTCGTGCGACGTCGGAATTATTCGGGCGAAGTCGAAAACATGCGGCGGTGGAACTTTCCACCGCCGAATGTTTACGACCGCGCCCGGATATATTAGGATACGTGACGACGCGACTCGGAAAACCCCGATGTTTTATAAATCTCAAAATGGCCACATTACGGGTATTCAACCTTTAACCATTTCTTACTCACCCAGTTGTGTTAAAGAACGTGATGGCGTTGTTGAAGTTGATATCTCCAGCTACCCGAACCCTTAGTCCACCCACACCGTAAATTTCGGCAGCTGTAATAATAGATTATCAATTAATTTTCCGTCGTTAACATTCGCCACTAAATACTAAAACATCCTCGTCAGTCGTGATACGAGCGTCAACGATTGTACAATTTCTATGACCTCTGCGAATGTTTTATTCTATTGAACATGAGACATAACTTGTGTTGGACTATTTTGTTTTTGACTGAGACAGCGTTCTGATGTAAATAGCGACATCCAAATATCAACGAGCGAATTTTCATCAGAGAAGACTCGGATCCGGAAGTGTTCTGCGGGTACGGACTAAAACGATAATTGAAAGGGGTAAATTTCATATCGGGGTGGCTTAAGCCCCTGTGTCTGAATATGGGGGGGGGGGGGGGGTCTAAATTGGATTTCCCCTAAATTGGGCCCCCTAGCTACCCCATTCCCGTTCCTACGGGCGTGACGCTGCTTTTCAACGAAAATATCATGACTGCGGCTTGTATCGAGGTTTCTGTTGAAAAGCGACGATAAACTGCACTCGACTTAACCGAGGTCGATAATACAACATTACTTACCACTATAAGTTCCAAACGCAACTTGGAGCTGTAGTCTCAGCCTGACTCCCGTACTAAGTGACGGGGTACTCGACGTTATTGGTTGGTAGACGTCGGAGTTTACCGTTGTCTCGTACAGAACAACAAATGCTATTGGCGGCACCGCCACTGTCACGTTAACGTTGATATTCGGCGCTCTGAAACGTTCAAAACACAGTATGGGTTATCATCATCTAGACACAGGAAACTAGCATGGTCTCGTACGGAACAATACTCGTTATTTTAACAATAAACGTTATTTGCGTCACCGCCACTGTCACGTAAACATTGATACTCGGCGCTCTGAAATACATAAAACATAGCTTAGGTTATTGATAGATATACACATTAACCTAGTTAGGTCTAGAACTGAATCAAAACGTAATTGGCAAAACCGCCATTGGCACGTTAACGTTGATATTCTGTGGAACTATAAAGTATAGCACATGGCATGACGTATGTTCCAATTGACACCGAAATGTGTCTCATGTCTTACAGACCAACATACGTTATTGACAGCACCGTAACAGTGACGTTAACGTTTATCCCAAGGGCACAGAAACATAATTATGGGAGAAAGCGTGTGTTAGCAGAATCTAGGTTAAAAAGAGCCGGGATTTTGAAAAGGGGTTCTTATGATAGCGTTGGAGGAATACTTACAGTAAAGAACCGGTCATATACGATTCTGCGTCAATATCACGTCCATATCGCGTCTAAAATACTACTACACAGTGGACGTGGAATGGTCTATGAGACCAAGCCCCGGTTTCTCGAAAAAACTTAAGTATATTCTCGTGAGTTCATGCTCAACTTCTATTCAATACCAATCAACGTTGATTGGTATTCAATTGAAGTTCACGTGGATTTCGTGCGATTTGAGCACGATGCTCAGATTTGAGCATGAGAACATACTTAAGTTTTTTCGAGAAACCGGGGCCAGGCCTTAAGGAATACCACCCATCATTAGTACGAAAGAGCCAGATAGACTAAGAGGCGAAATTCGAAAAGTGCCCGAAATTCCTAAACACTGTTACATTTTCTTTCCAAATACATACATAAGCATTTTGAATGGTTTAGAAGTTTTAATTAATGCATACTTATGGAAATATTTGACAAAAACGTTCAAAATTACCTCCCTTGCATATGAATATAGAGTAAAATAATATTATAAATCATTTTCTTCTTGAAGCATAATCTTGAAATCCGGCATGGTGAATCAACTTATATGAAGTGTATTTACAAGTGTGTGTAATATGATGCATTTCGTATGGCAAGGAAGTGGTGTTTTTAATGATGGGCCGTATACCTTAAATACAATCAAATAATGGTCGATGCCAAATTCTTGCAGATACCTCAAGTTACAGAGAATATATATAGTAGAATAACATTGATTTTGGTCAGACTATGTGTATGCGATTTTGGCCAGGCTTTACGTATGGTCAGACTGATCTTTTGTCCATATTTTTCTAACGTGCCATATGGGACTTTCCCGTATTCGGTCCTTTTATATAGAAAGCCGAGTCTTTGTGAGCTTAAAGTGACATTTCAAATTTATTTCATTTTTTAAAAGTATGTCTAGATGCAAAGATTGTTTATTCTAATGCGTAGAAATGCTATCAGTTTTATGAAGTTGTTATTTATAAGCGAAAAATACGCCTTCAAAGTTGTGACAGAAATAACAAACTCTATATAAATGTGAACTGTTGTCCACAACAATTTGTTTAATTTTAGCACAAAAACATATATTTCTCGTAAACGTTTCAATAATTTGGCTTGAAATTTTCAGAATTTTCATAAGAAAACATGTTCTTTCAGATAGAATAAAAGTAAAATTTATGTAAAAATAATCGTGAAATGTCACTTTAAGATTATTGCAGTTATTGACAAGGTTAGAATTAGTTGATACGTTTGATAAACAACAAATGAAATATTTCATTTTTCAACCCTTCCCCAAACGTCGAAATTTTGGGTTGGTCCAATATGAAAGCAGCTACAGACGACAAAATTGATATTGATAAAGATAGGATCTGTGTAGAATATAGATCTGAAAATATTGATACAAAAGGAGAAAATGCTGATTATCACCGTTTTCTTCTTTTGCCTCAAAATTTTCCAAAACTATTTCTATCAGGGACGTCAAAACCAGGTCTTGTTTGGGAAAGGGTCAACGCAAATACACCCTCTTAACCCTTTCCAAAACAAGACCTTGTTTTGACGTCACCTATAGAGAATAGGCTTGGGAAAACATTGAGACAAAAGAAGAAGCTGCTGATAACCAGCAGTTTCTCCTTTTGTCTCAATATTTTCTGTGCTATTTTGTACACAAATTTCTTCCTTTTTAACATCAATTTTGTCATCTGCAGCAGTTTTTAAATAGAAACCGCCTAAAATTCTGTCGTTTGGGAAAGGGTTAAATAATGTAGGTCTGTACGTACACTGGACTGATACCGGAAGTGGTTGTGTCGCTGGGGATGCTTGAGAGGTTGCACGTGGCAGTATAGTTTCTGTTCAGACCGCGGTCAGCATTGGCAAAACCATTCGGATTCTCGTGGTACTTCAGTCTCCACGAGAAGAGCTGTAGCAAGAACAATTCGATTCCATCAGTTACATTAAGATTGTCCACCCGTAATGTCTTCGAGGAACGTTTTTTTTTTCTAAAGTTTGCTATCCCTCTTACTCAATGCAAATCAAACATTTAGGGTCGTAGAGTATTTTACGTTCACGCACAACTTTTATTTGGATTTTTTTTTCATTTTGGTTAGAAAGACAGGTTAATATTTATAAAGCAACAACCAATACCCCAAGCCATTCAAAGAAACATACAATTTTATGTGTTGAATTGCAATTGCATGGTCCTTATTCTAACTTTTCTAACTTTATTTGTTGTTATTAATTCTATAAGGGTCTTTGTGTGTTTGATACGTGTATTTATTTAGATCTACTTATTTATAAAAGGTTTCTCTTACCGTATTAGTTGCATCAACCTGAAATTGAAAGATATGATTTTTAATCGGTTTGAATTAAATAGCAAATTCGGACATTTCTATGTATTCATAAACGGTTTTAACTTGGAAAACTTAAAATCCATCATTAAAATCATCTTGCTAATCATAGGTGGGGTTGGTTTATTTGAATCACTCTGCCAATCAGAACTACAATTACATTTTGCATAACATTACAGCCAACCACATTAACGGTTACGTCATACATGAAATTGTTTAGCCAATAAAAAACTATTGATAAATATGAAACGATGTCTGCTAAAAGGGACATTTTACCATTTTAAATCACCAGGCTCCGGTTTCTCGAAAAAACTAAAGTACGTTCTTATGCTCAAACCTGAGCCTCGTGCTCAAATCGCACGAAATCAACGTGACCTTCAATCGAATACCCTTTAACGTTGGAGGGTATTCCTTTGATGTTGAGTATGTTCTCATGAGTATATACTCATGAGTATATACTATAAGTTTTTTTTCCAGAAACCGGGGCCCGATGTCCAAATTATATTGTGACTCGTTGCAGTCTGATCCAAATCTATGATGCTCTCAGCTGCTTCAAGCCAAGGAGAAGCTTTTGTATGACAACATGGATTTTGGTCAGACTTCACAGGCCAATCTAGGTCCATGCATGATTTTAAATGCTACAAGGGACTTATTCCGAAAATATAAAGGCAGAGGGAGAAAATGCTAAATTCTCACAGAGAATCCACATCTATTAGAAACAGGCTGATTATTGTTCAGGTCGATTAAGCTAACGACGGAGTAGACATTCGTTGCACTGTTGTATGAGATGGTACATTCGCTCGTGATGATATTGCCGGACGTATCCAGGGCTCGAACAAAGCCCACGGGGTCGCTCTTCACATCCAGACGAAAATCCATCTGTAGCTGATTCGTGCTTGTCAGTTTTAAACAGTAGACTGTCACTGAAAAGTGTGAAACACAAAAATTGAATGTGAAACTCAAAACGACAGAACGTGTGATGTCTGAGACACCTTTTAACCCTTTCCCTAACGGCAAAGTTTTAGTGTGATCCACTTCAAAAACTGCCACAAATGACAGAATGGAAATTATGAAAGATATGATTCGTGTAAGAAACGGCACAGAAAATATTGAGACAAAAGGAGAAACTGCTGGTTATCAGCAGTTTCTTCTTTTGTTTCAATGTTTTCCGAAACCCTTTCTATTAGGGACGTCAAAACAAGGTCTTGTTTGGGAAAGGGTTAAGGTATTCCATGTGTCATTATATATAAAACATTTCGTGTAACTTCGGGTTTTACCCGTGGTAACAGAAATTGGCGATGGTATTCGGATTTTAGATTTAGAATAACCTCGTCAATTTCAATTCGTCATCCGTGGCAACGGAAATTGACGAAGGATAATTGCATTGTGTGTTTGGTGTCTACTGATGGATGGAATACCTTGAGTTTACTAATAAAGTCAATTACTGACTTTGGCAACATCCATTTCTTTACGTATAGTGCCGGTATTCCTTGTCAATGGGAAAGTCGAATCATTTTGTTTGAGAACGGATTCAATGAAAATCATACCATTTGCAAAGACACATCTTTAGAAGCATGAATACCATAATTCATATATCATTTTGCGTGACGGTCTTTGATCGCAACTAAATTTCATAACATTTATTCTATCGTCTACAATATTCCTTGGCTTTTGAACTATTTTTAAGAAACTTGTTTGTTCTTTTTTTTTTGTAAAATATCTTAATAATCATAAAGAAAATAGATCATAAATCACGTACAGTTTTGTGTGGATACTGCCTGGCCATAGATTCCGCACACCAGTACCGCCTGTTCAAAAGAAAATATATAATGTACTCAGTTCCAAAAGAAAGTGTGCACTTTTGCGTTTTACCTTTACCTTAATTTTCACAAAGTTAATGGCAATTTAGGGAGTAAAAGTGATATCATACATCAGATTAGACCTCAAAGAATATTGGCATCAAAACAGATGTCGATAGAATTGCTCATATTGCATACACAGAGACAGATAATTATGGTGTTGATGGTGTTGAGATTTGCACTCCTTACAGATTTTCCTTTGGATAGAGTTACAAGCTTATATGCCGTTGTAGGGTTTTGCCAGGCCTTCCAAGCCATTTCCACGTTAAAGCTTGAACTTTCTTGTAGACGTTACTTGTACGTCAACGTTAGTATTTCGCTACGTTAGTAGTCCAGTGAATTGCCGTCGAACGGTGCAATAACGTTCTAAAGCGAATTTGTTTGCCTTTCAGATGCCATACAAATGACCAATTGCTATTAGAACATAAATACTGTACAAATTCAAATTTTCGGAAGGTTTTTGTTTTCACCAGGTTCGGTCTTGCTCACCAACGTTAATTGTAATTCGTTTCACGCTAATGCACTATGTGCAAATGTAATGAACATGTGATTTTATGCTTCAATATGCCAAAAGGAGTACAGCGAGTGTAATTTCTGATCGATAACTCATCCAGCACCTGAGGAATACGTAAAACACTAAAAATGCAAAATCGCAATTAAGCCGAAAATTCGTGCGTGCTATGTGATATCTTCATCAATATATCGTTTGTCAATAGTCTTGAGATGTGTCGTACAAAATTTCTTCGTGGCATATGGTATAGGGGAGACCGGGGTTAATTGAGCCACGGGTTAAATGAACCACTCCAATTTTCTCTCGCGTGATTTTCAATTTTACGTCTCCGGTGTTAGTATTCAAGGTGGGAATGTTTAAGTATTCATCGGTGAAAATTTCTATAGATTTTGTGTTGTTAGGTGGATTTTATGCCCAAAAAACGAAATTTCGACCTTAAAATTGGTTTTCACAATTCATGCATTCCGTCTTCGCACTACAATGCAAAGTAAATCTCAGCAGTATTCTTTACATATTTCATATAATATTATGTGATATCTTCAGAATGTAATATTGCACTCCGTTATTGCTTTCGTAAGATGGTTTCTTCACAAATGACAAGTATATGACCATGGTGTGTGCCGGGGTAAGTTGAACCACTATGAAAATAAGAGCCGAAAAACGCTAGAAATAGTTCTGGGTTTATTAAATTGGATTCTTGCATGACTAAGCGAATTCTCTTGAAAATGGAATAATTCTTCATTCTTTGAATGAAATTTTATATTATTATCGCAGGTAACACCCATTTTCATCATTATGAATGAAATCTGGTGTTTATTTCTCTTTTCAGTGTGAAAAAATATCGCAAACATGCCTATTGGTTCAACCTACCCCATGTACTGGTTCAACTTACCCCGCCAAAGGGGTTAAATGAACCATTTCACCAGCTCTGTTAAAAATGATTCTCTGTGGATTCTGGATGTCGAAAATATCTATCAAAGATTTAGAAACATGCGAGAGATGTTGATCTTTGATATGGTATTGACCAGAGCACTCTGCGTGAAACTAAGAAAGCCCTAGTTGAAATTTATCAAAAAGTGGTTCATGATACCCCGGTCTCTCCTACTTTTTGAGAAATTCAAAATTTAAAACTGAACACTTTCCTTTGGAACTGAGTATATTTACAAAATAATTTACAATATGGAAATTGGCTTATAATGCAATCTGATTAACATCATATCTTAATCAGATTG
This sequence comes from Fragum sueziense, assembly GCA_963680895.1. Lineage (NCBI taxonomy): Eukaryota > Metazoa > Mollusca > Bivalvia > Cardiida > Cardiidae > Fragum > Fragum sueziense. The sequence continues at coordinate 70,948,245 of OY804594.1, read as the reverse complement.
CTACAATGTGGAAGTAATTAAATGTTCAGTTGACGCTCGTTGACGAAATCCTGATGAGACTACCCAGCTTCATCTTCGCAAGCCAAGGGTGACATCTACGACGTAACGTCGTTTCTGTATTCACCCTTGGCGTATTTAGTCCGATTTTCTTGGTCTCCTGGAAAGCGTTTTCATTGGTTCCAGCGAGGTCTCAGATTGTCGACTGATACATATGTTATGAGTAACCAAATCATGACAACGGGCGGGAAAAAGCTTTGCATTTGCAACTCAAAAACGCGAAGATGGGCGATTTTTCCTAAGAATTTCACTGCAATAGACAGAAATTGCCTAACTTTAATCGACGAATTATTATACTTTCGACAATTCGACCAAAAAAGCAGCTAAATTTTACATAATCCGCATGACGTATGACGCGAAAGACAATGCGCGTTAATGACGTCAATAATAATGGACGTAAACAACCAGCAGAACAACCGCTAGGCGGCGCTTCGCGATTACAAGAAAATCGGACTAAATCCGCCAAGGGTGAATACAAACGTAGGTGGGTTCAACCTTGGCTAGCGAAGATGACCCAGCTTAACCAGGGCCATCTTCACAGTTCATCCAATTATTTATGCTTGCATATGAGACAGAAAACGTTCCTTACAGCATATGAGACATTTATACTTTAAGACCAGGTTATGCCAAGGCGAAGTTTGACCTGGATCCATGTTACTCTCAAATGGTTGATGAAGCTATTGGGGAACATCATGGTACCTGATCAGACTGCATGTATATGCAGGCTGATCTGGAACCAGGTTGGACCCAGAAGCCTTATAGAACCTTTTTCAGATTCTGTCTCATAAAACATAGGCATAAATTCTACATACAGTAGAGTACACGCCTAAAATGTCGACGGCATGGGTTCGATCTTCAGACTCATTATCATAAACAAAATTTCGTTGGTCACGTTCGAAAACGTCGAAACTACAGCTTGAATAAGTCGTAGTTACGACATCTTCGATCGTGAAAGACGTAATATTAGTGTTTCTGACAAGATCTAAAACTGGAACTGGTTTTCTGTTATGAACGTTATCAAAGGCCTTATAGTGACATTTCATATTTGTTTTTCACAAAATTTACTTTTATTTCTATCTGAAAGAGCATATTTTCTTATGAAAAATCTGAAAATTTCAAGTCAAAATATTGTACCGTTTACGAGAAATATATATTTTTGTGTTAAAATTAAACAAATTGTTGTGGACAACAGTTCAGATTTAGGCCTATATGGAATTTGTCATACCTGTCTCCACTTTAAAGGCGTGTTTTTCGCTTATCAGCAACGATTTGAAAAAACTGATTGCAATTATGCTCATTAGAATAACCAATCTTGGCATCAAGACATACTTTAGAAAATTGAAATGAGAATGAAATGTTCCTTTAATAAATCCGTAACAATTTTGTCTGATAGTTGACCATTTTCAAGAGCATTATGATCTCGGTGGGAAAACTGATCCACTTGAGTTTCATATATGTATGTTTCGCTCTGAAGCCATGCTGGAACCGGCTTATCTATTTTTTTTTAAATGGCTCATGATAAGTGTGGCCAAGGTACTGATACCAGTATGCTCAATAATTTCCGATGTTATGCATGTTAGTGAATTACGAGGGCTTAACGTTATATTACTGACTTAAACTTATAAGCCCTTTTTTAGACTGGAGTTACACTCAAATCGCCTGGTGCAATACCAGTTTCTAACAAGAGATTGTATGAATGAATCAAACAATAGCTTTAAAGAATTTATTTCTATGTAAAAAGAGCCAAATCTAAAGCATATTCTCTTATAAAGAAAATAGTAGATTGGGAGAGGAAAGACGTCAATTTTATAAAACTTAACCCTTCTCACGCTGTTTGCGTCAATTTGCTGTTGTGGCAAAAGCTTTTGCAGGCAGTACAGTCTAAGATCAGCCTGCACAGACGTGCAGTCTGATCTTAGCCTGCACTGCCTCCCTTCTACTCAATTATTGTGGCAAAAACTCTAGATAAACTTATTGAAATGTCTCTTAAATGGACAATTTGTTTGAAACAAAATTTAAAGTAAGCAGGACAAGGGTTAATATACTTACAAGAACCGAAATGACAGTGATGGTCTTCATTCTTCTATGTTAGTGAAGAACTGCCAATAAGAAAGGCATTACTTAACAATAACATGTAATTCTAAGGTAGTCCACCACTAGATGAGATTCCCGCGTCACCGAACCTATCCAGGCGACGTACTTAACACTCCTTACGTATCCAAACCTATTCGTGCGACGTCGTTAAACACGCTCCACCGCAGACAGAATTTTCATGACGTTGCCCGAATAGTTCTGACGTCGCGTGAATCTCGTTAAGGGTGGACTACCTTAAGGACCTATCATTACAAACAATTAGACATTTAAAGATTTGAGAACTTGAGAACAAATGCGTATTGATCTTTTCCCAAATAAAAACATTCTGGACTGATCGAATCTAAAATGAATTACAGACGACAAAATAACTATACTTTAATGTAGAAAAGGCTAATGGTTAAGCTAGAAATCATTGAGGGAAAATACTATATTTTCCAAACCTTTCCGTGAAAGGCTCGTCCAAACAAGATGACTTGTGAAAAAGGTTAAAGGAAAGCCTTTGATGAAAACAAACAAGCGGCAATAAACAAATAAAGGCTTAACTATTGACAAGGCTTTGAACAACTGACTTGGAATTATTGTAAAAAGAAGAAAATGTTAAAACATATTTAAAATATAAATACCTGAAGCCAGTTAAAAGATCCTCGTCAAAGTAGTTGAGGTCTGACAGCTTTCAACCGTGACTAGGAATTAGTCAACCATGAAGTGTATCCCTTCCCAAATAACCCTGCTTTGAACGTCCCTTATTAAGAAATCAGTGAGGAAACAATAGGATTGTCATATTTTGCATTGGCATTTTCCCGCACTTTTCTAGTAAACGAGAGTCGTCAAAACCAGATCCTACTTGGAAAAGATTGAAATACAACTATGCCTTCTCTGTGACCTGTAGCTTTCTACACAATAATGTAGGCACCTGATATAAAGGAAAAGTTGGTTTTCGGACGATGTTGGGCTGAGATCCAATTCACTAAACTATGATCAGACTGGACTTTGCACAAGCTGATCTACAACCATGTTGGCCAATATGTTATAAGGGACCCCTTTCCAGGGATTTCAATCTTGATTTACCAGACAACTAGTTGCCAAAACTACAAAATTTCATTGAAGCATACTGCCCTTTTTCGAAAGTTGCTGCAGATGAAAAAAATGATCTGATTGAAGAAAGAATTTGCGTTCTATATAGCACAGAAAATATTGAGACAAAAGAAAAAAATACTGTTTCAGCAATTTAATCTTTTGCCTCCCAAGCTTTCAGGGACGTCAAAGCAAGGTCTTGGTTCGGAAAGGGTTGTTAATCAATGCTTCTCACGAATATCTCATGCTATCACATTCATGACGCCATTTCATATGTCATTAAAGTCAAAAAGTATGCACATATGGTATTGATACCGACATGGGTCTAGATCAGTCTGTGTATACGCACAGTCTGGTTAAGATCCACGTTTCTTTAATATAATGTAGTAACTCAGAAAGAGCAGCATTGACCTAAATTATAAGAGCCCACCTTTTTCAGATCTCGGACTATAGGATTTTTGTTGTTTTCTTCTTGTGATGTTTATTATGATTTATACCGGGTACTGCTACTTTTCGAGACGATTGTTGAAAAAAAAAAAAAAACAAAGAAAAAAAAACCCTCTAAAATATGATAAAGGTATTCAAAAGCAACAGGGGTGAATCTGGCCTAAGATGACAAAATACCGACGTTAATTTTGGGTGAAACTTAACGCACCAATGACGCGAAACGATAAACGCCCGCGTTCTGCTTCGGTGCTTTCACTACTTACTTTACATTTGTGCTGTAGACAAATATACTCGGCAAAACTGCTAACGCATCCATCACATTTTTGTTAATGTTTTTTAACGAATGTACAGAATGCGTTCAAAATACGCACATGCCGACTACCATCATTTGATGAAAAGCATGTGAAGTTTCATAGTAAATGCTACATTCTGTTTCAAAAATATTTAATTTCAAATAAGGATACCCTTTATTCTAAAATTCCCAAAGGCTGAAATTTGATTCAAATGGGAAATTCCCACAAAACCTTCAAACCTTTTGTATTGGATGAAAGAGTTCCTTCATTAAACAAACCGGTGGCTTTTTTCGCCTTTGAGGGCCCATACTTTATGCCCGTGGAGGTACTGTATGTATCTCTAGTGTAATCGGTATCAGTATTGAAATCGACGGCGACGTCGGTTACGTAGACAAAAACTTATCGGTCTATATTTTATAAACTGTATGAGATGTAGTTTCGATATTTCACACATGGACAGATCTTTCCAAAACCAGACCTTGAAAGATTGACCATTTCTTTTCAAAAGGCGCGTCTATGCTACTCTCTTAAGAACAGAGCACATTCTTTCTTCATTCCATTATGATAGAATAATGCTCTGTTCTCACGGGGTCATTTCACGTCTAATCTCGGGCCTTTGCGGGATTTCGGTATCCAGTCGTTGGCTATACATACCAAAACAAGTGAAATATCTGATACAAACTTTCATTGGCTGACGCTTCAAATTACCGGCTTCAATCAAAAATAGAAGCGACGTAATGTATACGTAATCAAACAAGATACAACTGAATGATTTTGATTCGATAATTCAAATGTTACCGGCTTCTGCCAAAAATAGAAGCGACGTAATGTATACGTAATGATCATGCAAGATAAAACTGAATGATTTTGATTCGATGTGCTATAATTAGATTATGACGACCAAATAGGCTGCTGGTGTACCAAAAACTGCAGAGGTCATACTTGATGGTTAATCAATAGACCTCGGCTTTGGAGAGTACGTCTATGCGAGCTCCGTTGTCCAGGAACAGCCCTTGTTACGTAAGATAATGATTCCGTTTTTTCAGACTTAAATCACACAATCAACCAGCTTTCAAAGTCAATTCAAGTTTACAAAAATGATCGAAAAAAGATCACTAGTTACTCTAAATCTTTGAAAATAAAGAAGATATGCAATTTTAAAAAGTGATGCGTTAGAACTTTTGCTAAGTATATATGAGCCGGGATCTGGAAAAACGTCCCTTAAGGCATTTGAGAACAACATGGATCCAGACCAGCCTGTGCATACGCACAGTCTGATCCGGATCCATGTTGTTCTCTAATAGCTTCTTTGTGACCTGTAGTAACTAATAGAGAGCAGCATGGATGCATATTAACCTGCACCTGAGAACAGGATGATCTTGAAACTCTTTTTCCTAACATGCTATAAGGGACCTTTTTCTAGATCCGCGCTCATATCTTTTTGAATAATTGCCACTGATTTGACCATGGTGTGGCTCCATGTCGATTTTCACGATCTGCTGTGCAATCGAAGTCTGCAAATCTTGCATGCCTGAACAAATGATTATAACCCTTAATGCATTTCACACGCCTTTAATTCACCAATAAAGAATAAAATCTCAAACCGATCCAAAATTGTAAAGAGTTGCAGAAGACTTAATGTCGTCGCTTTTCAACAAAAAGTTCGTAGCTGCAGCTTTAATTAAACAAGCTGTAGTTACGAACTTGTTTGTCGAAAATTTGTAAAGGGTCCTGAACTGTGGTGCTGCATACATATGGGATAGGAAGCGTCTAAAGAAGGAAATAAAACATCAATTGTCAGCTATTAGTTCTTACTTCATATCTTTTTATTTTTTCAAAAAAATCGTCAGGATTTGGAAAGGTTAAAAGTGATCTAAGTTATTTGCTATATGTTGTTGTTATGGCAACGAAATGTTCACCAAAAAGGGCATTACATTAAAAATTATGTGACCCATTCAAACGAAACTGTGTTATCAATATAGAAATCCCATTCCCAGTCAATTTTAATGTATCCAAATTGAAAGAGTTATCGGTTCTCATTCTAACATAAAGTAACAAACAATCTGATTGGCCAATATATATCCTCGTCACATCTTTAAAATTATATTCTTACATTCTCAAACAAGACGCCTCTAGAAGAAAAGACTATGGAAAGCATTAAGGCAAAACAAGAAAATGTTGATTATCAGCGTTTTCTCCTTTTGCATGAATATTTGCTGTGCTTAATTGTACACAAATAGCCTACTTTCATTATAAACATCATTTTTTTTTCTACAACAGCAGCTGCTTTCGAATTAGAACAGCATAATTATATGCCGTTTGTTTAATTAGCCCTTTTCCCAAACAAGACATAGCGTTGACGTAAGTACTAGAAATTGCTTGGGAAAAATTAGAACAAATCAGCATTTTCTGCTTTTGCCTCAATAATTTCTATGCTATATTGTACAAATTCTACCTTTATCGAAACGCATTTGTGTTGTCTTTAGCAGCTTTTGAAATTGACCACCATAAATTCCTGCCGTTTTGGGAACGGGTTAAGGCAAATATTAAACAATTGCCTTCCTTGTTCCGGAATGTTCTTGTAACCTTGGTAGGAAACAAAGCAACAAGATCTTCCTGCAAGTACGTCACTTCATGGAAGCACGTGACACAACAACAACAATGGCAGAAAATCCATGATAAATATGATAATACGTGACCGCTTTGATTATGGTTTGAAACATCTTCGCTAGCCAAGGTTGAACCCATCTACGTTTGTATTCACCCTTGGCGGATTTAGTCCGATTTTCGTGAAATCGCGAAGCGCCGCCTAGCGGGTTTTCTGCTGGTTGTTAACGTCCATTATTGATGACGTCATTAACGCGCGTTGTCTTTCGCGTCATTCGTCATGCGGATTATGTAAAATTTAGCTGCTTTTTTTGGTCGAATTGTCGAAAGTATAATAATTCGTCGATTTAAGTTAGGGAATTCATGTCTATTGCAGTGAAATTCTTAGGAAAAATCGCCCATCTTCGCGTTTTTGAGTTGAAAATGCAATGCTTTCCCCCGCCCGTTGTCATGATTTGGTTACTCATAACAAATGTATCAGTCGACAATCTGATTGGTTCCAGCGAGACCTCGCTGGAACCAATGAAAACGCTTTCCAGGAGACCAAGAAAATCGGACTAAATACGCCAAGGGTGAATACAGAAACGACGTTACGTCGTAGATGTCACCCTTGGCTTGCGAAGATGGTTGCAGCTCTAATACTCTATTTAGTTTTGTGATATCCATGCTTCCTCTTAAAAAAAAGATAGAGAAGACGCGATTCGATGGTTCTGATGCAAAGGTCCTACCACATACAAAAAATCCCAGGCGTTTGTCACCTTCCCTGCTTCAAATACTTTTTTTTAAATCGGTCATTTAATAACAAATTTATCAAAAGTTACAATGAAATGTGTGTCACGTGATTTCCTGCTGCAGGTCTAGCCAGATTTAAACATAGCGAGGTAGAGTTTAGTCCTAATAATGTGACGTTTCAATGAATTTCGAGGTAGGGGAGACCGGGGCATCATGAACCACTTTTTGATAAATTTCAGATAGGGCTTTCTTAGTTTTACGCAGAGTGCTCTGATCAATGCCACATTAAAGATCAACATCTCTCGCATGTTTCTAAACCTTTTGCAGATATTTTCGACATCCATAATCCACAGAAATTCATTTTAAACAGAGCTGGTGAAATGGTTCATTTAACCCCTTTGACGGGGTAGGTTGAACCAGTACATGGGGTAAGTTGAGCCAATTGGCATGTTTGCGATAATTATTCAAAGATAAAAGAGATATAAACACCAGATTTCATTCATAATAATGAAAATGGGTGTTACCCGCAATAATATCATAATATTTCATTCAAAGAATAAACATTTATTTCAGTTTTCAAGAGAATTCGATTAGACATACAACAGACAATATGATAGGCCCATAATTATTTTGAGCGTTTTATCTGCACTTATTTTCATAGTGGTTCAACTTACCCCGGTACACACCATGGTCATATACTTGTCATTTGTGAAGAACCCATCTTACGAAAGCAATAACGGAATTCAATCTTACATTCTGAAGATATCATATATTTGTAAAATGTAAAGAATACTGCTGAGATTTGCTGTACATTGTAGTACGAAGACGGAATGCATAAATTGTGAAAACCAATTTAAAGGTCGAAATTTCGTTTTTGGGGCATAAAATCCATCTTACAAGACAGAATCTCTCGGAAGTTTCACCGATGAATACTATAAACATTCCCGCTTCGAATACTTACACCGAAGACGTGAAATTGAAAAGCATGCCAGAGAAATTTGGGGTGGTTCGTTTAACCCCGTGGCTCAATTAACCCCGGTCTCCCCTACAAAAAATTGAGAGTAACATGGATCCAGATCAGACTGTGCAAACACACAGTCTTATCAAGATCTATCTTGGGGCTTACTCTAAAGCTCAATAAAATCTGTAGAAGTGTGAATCAGCAGAATAGATGGTTATTAGATTGCGCATAGGCACATGCTGATCTGGAAAGACGATTGTTTGTATGTATCGCCCCGTTTTCCAGATCATGATATTTCTCTTTCTCTGTCCATGATCTTTGAATATCGCCGAAAAGTCGGTGTTGTTTTGAGAGGGGTAAAGCTATGTCCAGTTACAGATTCGGACCTTCGTCAGATGGAAACAAGAGTGCCATAGTCACACAATACGCCGCCACTTATAAAACTTGAGACACAAAAATGACATTGCCAAGGATCAATAAATATCCACTCAAAAACATTAAAAAAAGTTGTGTTCACAAGAAGGTTTATGAATATCCAGTCAAAAACCTGGAAAGAATTGCGTTTACAAGGCTGAACTATCATAAAGCCCCAGAGACTAAATGTCAAGGGGAATAACTCTTGCAAAAATCAATGAACCATAAAATCCTTGATCCATCTTCATCTACAAATTATGCTGGTGACATCCATCAAGTTTCATTTAAATCAAGACAAAAGGTTAGGAGGAGTTGCGTTCACAAGGCTGCAATTTCAATAAGCCATAGAGACTAAGCTTTAAGGGGGTATAATTCAGACAAAAATCAATGAACCATAAATTCAATATTTAAGTTTTACAGACCCTGAAAAAACATCACTTTCTAGCCATACGACGTGCATCAAATTACACACACTTGAAAATACACTTAACATAAGTTGATTTTCAACGCCGGATTTCAAGATTATGCTCCAAGAAGAAAATAATTTACAAATATTTTTGCGAGTTATATTCATGTGCAAGGGAGGTAATTTTGAACATTTTTGTCAAAAATTTCCTTAAATATGCATCAATTCAAAATTCAAAACCGTACAAAATGCTTATGTTTGCATTTGGAATTGAAATGAAACACATTTTAGTAATTATCGGCACTTTTCAAATTTCACCTCTCGTTCTTTGGTGCTTTTGATGGTTTGGATACCTAAATGCACATCTACCAATTAAGATGATAGCATCGATCAAATTTCAAAACGATCCAGCCAGAAACTTAGGAGGAGTAGCGTTCACGAGGCTGCAATTTTATAAACCCCAGAGAACAAGTTTTAAGGGGGCATAATTCAGACAAAAATCAAGGAACCATAAACTCCTTACTTCCTAAAGATCCAGCCAGAAACTTAGGATGAGTTGCGCTCACTAGAAAAGTGGACGTACGGACAGACGGATGGGCGGACAGACGTAGAAGATGACGCCAATATTCGACTGCCTCTGGCGGCGTATAAAATGAATGGTCCAAATTCAAAAATGTTGCAAACGACAATTTCGTGTGGAATTTTACATGTGTTTATTTTTTCTCGGTAAAAATCATTATGGGAAATAACTCATCACAAGCAATTTCTTCATTTTCCTCAACATTCTGTTTAAATTCTTTTTTTTTGTGGAGCGTCAAAAGGAATTATTTGGCGATTGATAAACTAACAACATATGGTTTGATGAACATTGAATTATATTTTGCATTCTAAAAGTTATTGGGCAAGGATCTAGAAACAGAAAAAAGGCAAAAGTCATTGTACCTCTTTGATAAACATTTATTTGTTAAAATATGGTGAATACATACAATAAACAGTCGGGTAAATTTGCAGATAAGAATAAATAAAGAAATGGAATAGAATGAAATTCAGTTAGTGGTAAACAACTGCAGAAATCCAATATTTGATTTGAAATTAATTTAACATCTGACATGCTAATTTTGGGATATTCGGTAAAACAGCAGTCTTAATTTAGTTACAATATAAATCGAAAGATTATTCCTTTATTGCTTTGAATTTTTGAAACCCTTGAAATGATGATTATGATAACTAATAACTCGACGAAAGCACAGAAATGCATATTTTCGGTGTTATTCTGCGATGGACAGACATACGTATAATATAGCCAGTGGGAGATCAAAAACTCGTAACTACAACTTGAAAATGCTCTAGTTACGAGTTTTTGGTCTTCCACCGACGATACAGACACCAAGTAAATATGCATATTTCAATATTTCTGTCCGTACGGACTGACGACCACCGGGTATTCGAGTCTCGAACTTTTCTCCTCGAACTTTCTTCTCTTCACCAGGACGATCAGGCACACGAGTAGGCCAACAATCACGAGGACAGCTGCACCGACAGTGGCTCCGACGATAACCATCATAGAAATGTCCGAGGAACTCTCTGAAATAAATAAATAAATAAATAAATAAATAAATAAATAAATAAACAAATACATGATTCTAACCATTACTCGACAATCACGAGGACAGCTGCACCAACAGTGGCTCCGACGATAACTATCATAGAGATGTCTGAGGAACTCTCTGGAATGTATCAATGATAATTATAAATATTTTAATATAATTAAGATAAAAACGCATGCGGGCAGACTATCACGAGGATTGCTGCACCAACAGTGGCTCCGACGATGACCATCATAAAGATGTCCGAGGATCTCTCTGAACTAAATTATTAATACACATGATTTAACACAAATAAAAGATATTGTGTTCCACTAAGGATTACAACCCATCATTTGATACGAAACACCATGTACGTGAGTGAATGGAGTTTTACGTCCAACCGAACAGCTAGGGTCATATGGAGACGGGACCTCGGTTTAAAGTGTCCGCTGATTGACAAAATTTTACGGAAATTGCCGATCTTTATTTTCTCGAAAATCATCAAAGTAACGACGTAAAGAAAAGCAAATAAAACTTATAAAACAACAAAGTTTGGCGGATCTTTTATAAAACACGTTAATCTAATGATTTTCTTCTTTTATACGGTGAAATCAACGGCCTAGCTTGGTAGCCTTTAAAGTCTCATCCGAAAGACTGGAGAGGCGGGGATCGAACCAGCGACCCCTGTGTTTCAAGTCCAGCGCACTACCACTGCACCACCTTCGCCCCAAACAAACGCTGTGTGCATCTTCGGGGGTCATCCGTGACAACGGAAATTAACGAAAGATACCCTCGTCAATTTTCATGCGTCCTTCTTGGCAACGGAAATTGACAAGGGATACCCCGTAAATTTCGTTTACTACGGATGACGCACGAATGTGCACGAAATGTTAAATGTAGTTGATGATGGGCTCTAATCCTTTACCAACTAGACAAGTCAAAATCATGTGCTTTCACCATATGAAATGATTTGAGAAAACATTGGGGCATAGTTTTCTATTCTTATCATTTATTATTTCCTACAATGTTTTCTACCTAGACTTGAAATTGTGGTCTGAAACATCTTTGAATATTGACTAGTATAAAATTTTGCCGTTTGGTAATGGATGAAACCTAAATAAAATGCCTGGAGACCTTAACCCTTTCCAAAACAAGACCTGGTTTTGACGTCCCTGATAGAAATGGCTTGGGAAAACATTGAGACAAAAGAAGAAACTGCTGATAACCAGCAGTTTCTCCTTTTGCTTCAATATTTTCTAGGCCATAACATAGACATTTTTGCCTTTTGTGATCATTTACTTTGTCGTCTGCAACAGCTTTCAAATTGGACCGCCCTTAACTTTTGTCGTTTGGGAATGGGTTTAATGCCATACCTGCAGTGCCAGATGACTTTGTGACGTCACTCACGTTAATGACGACAGTTACGACACCAGGTTCCTCGTCGTCTGCCTGACGACGTCGTCTTCTCGCCAACTCATTCACGTTTGTATTGGCAAGGCAAGGCTGAAATCATTATACTGATTTTAAACTTTCACAAAACAATTAAGTTTCTCTCTTTCCCAAACTGTAAACTGAAGCAATTTCTATCATGCGTGTAAAAAGTTTCATTGTTTGGGAAAGCGTTGATCTCTCAAAATTTAAAATTTCAAGACACGTTCACAAACGGCTAAAATAAAAGAGGGTTGATGATATTAGGAGAAAAGGTGGATACACTTATTAAAAATATATCCATTTTCCTTCAATTGAGCTGTATAACTAATACAGGTCATAATTAGTCCCATTGACATTGGTTTTTATCATACAATGCTTTTAATTTGGACACATCTAAGATAAATTGAAGGGGTTTAAGATGAAGCACACAAATCGTGGGTATTTTAACCTTCTCCCAGTTTAGAAGGAGTTGCTGTCGACGAAACAACTGATTTCAAAAGTATACGACATTTACGCAATACTCGTAGAGTAGTTAAAATATTGAGGTAAATGGAGAAATTACTGATCATCAGCAATTTATTCTTTTCTCTCGATGTTTTCCAAAAGTATTTCTACTTCTCTCCTCAAAACCAGGTCTTATTTGGAAAATGGTCAACCATCTTTCTTTCATCATTCTGTACACAGAGCAATGTTCGGTTCGGAGGGGGGGGGGGTGTAATCATTATACTTACATCTGTACACAGAGCAATGTTCGGTTCGAAACACGGTCTGAAGTAAGCTTCGAAGATCAGCTGTGATGAGCCGTCGAATTTCCAAATAGTAAAGTTTCCAGTAACAAGCACGTTGTCCGTCCCCACGATCGACCCCTTGAACCCCACGGTCGGGAAAAATGGCGGCTGCAGGTTGGACGCGTTTTGATTAGCACATCTGTAATAGAATTATGCATTGCTTGTTAGGTTGCAATTGACGGTTTAGCCACGTCATTTTTGCAGAGGAAATATTGAGACAAAATGGGAAAATGCCTTCAGCATTTTCTTATTTTGCTTCAATGTTTCCCAAGCCTATTTCACGAGGGACGTCAAAATATGTCTTGTATGGGAGAGGGCTATCCCTCTCCATAGACATACCCTGCTTTTGGCGTTCTTACTACAATATAATTGGAGAAACATAGCGATCATTGAAAAAAATCTGTGATAATCAGAATTTTGACTAAACATTTCCTCTGCCTTCTTATACACAAATCATGTCGTTATCAATTCATTTTGTCTTTCCAACAGCTTTCATATTGGAACAGACCAAACCATTGTCGTTTAGAAAGGTTAACTGAAGCTTAAGCCTTTCCTTAACAATAATTGGTTTTGAGATCCCTCATAGAAACATGAAGGGCGGATCTAGGGGGGATCGGGGGTCCGGACCCCCTGACATTGGCCGAAAATTTAATTTTGACTTTATAGATTTAGTGTAATGTTACATCTTTAACACATTTGAAGCCATCATCTAGGCTTGGACCAGTCCTAGAAAAAGTATTGGATGCGTCCTTGAACATAAAAGGAGAAAATGCGGATAATCTGGTACCCTTTCTAGAAAAAGACCTGGTTTTGAAAGACTTGGGAAAAAATTGAGGCAAAAGAATAGAATACTGATAAACAGCATTTTCTCCTTTTGACTCAATATTTTCTTTGCTATATTGTACGCAAATGATTACAACCAAACTAACACTTTGTGGTTTGGGATAGGGTTAAAAATTTACTTCTTACCCTTGTTCATCAACTACGATGTACTTTGTGCTCTCCATGTTACCCCTCACTGTAACTCTGTAGAAATATACGCTGTGGGCATCGATGTATTCTGAAATATTTCGTCGTTTTTCAACGAAAAACCCCGTAACTGCAGCTTATGTCAAGCTGCAGTTACGAGGTTTTTGTTGAGAAGCAGCGAAAATTATAATTCATCGTGTATAAAACAAAATCTATAGTACAGTCGATGTATCATGACACATGTTTACAAAATTTATCTTTGTAAACAATGGAAACTGCGCTCTACAATTTTGCATGTGTTGGTTCGAATCTTGCAGGAGTTAGACTTACAAAATTAGATACAAAATTGGTTTGAAGTTCGATGTATTGCGCTGATACGTTACCGATTTGAATTTCGTTTGAAGCGACAGAAAAGGCGAAAAACGCCACAGATTTTTAAGATGTAGTCGATATTTTAAACAGCAGGATATCAAAAAAGCTGCTGTTTAAAAGATCCATCTAATCAAAAAAAAAAAAAAAAAAAAAAAAAAAAAAAAAGATATTTCTACATGTTTTCTATGTTTCCAACCAGATTAAAATCGACCACACATTAACATGATAAATTAATGATGATTTTCTGTAAATTTTGTTGTTTATGTGGCGTCACGTGACTTCCAGCCGTGGATGAATTGATCAGTTTTCTGCAAAATTCTTATAAACTACAGTTGTCGCCACATCGTATACCTCACGATAAGTGACCTGACAGAGCGGCCCATGCTAATCGAATGGAATGCTCTGCCAGGTCAATTCTCGTCCGCTATATGACACAATGTTTATATTTTGTTCAAATGTTATTGAACAAAACATAAACACGTGCCATACGATGTGGCGTCAACTGTACAAAACGGGTCAAATATATATTGCATTTTTAGATACATTATTGCATAAAATGTGTGTTTACAGTCCGTTATGAGCATTGAATAACGGGAAGAAATCGGTCCGATATCGTGAAAACCGGTCGTTAATCGGTAAATTCTCGTGTGATATCGGACCAGTTTTGAACTCAAATACGTATCCTCGATCGGGTATTTGTTATAAGTGATTCAGAAAATTGAAAATAAGGCCGAATTTTTGTCGTTTCACTTTTCCGGGATGTAAAATCTTGGAAAACCTCCTTTACACGCTCCAAGTGTAATCATATCTGATGACGTAATATAGCCTAGTGATAGTTTTCTTGGAATCAAAAAGTAAACAGAAAGGCAGCTGAGTGAGCTGACGAATTTTAAAATAAAAGTGGATTTTGTTGACGGGAAAGGATATAGTTTAGAGTTTAGTGGTTGTTTATCTTATTGTAAGAGAATGGTCTAGGTCCAATGTGTTGATAAGCCTATGTGTTTCTTGTTTAAGTTACTGCAATTTTTCCTTTTCAACTTTGTTTTTTTATTGAAATGGAGGAATGTCCGAAACGAACCAGAGATCTATCCCGGAAGTTCCGATCGTTTTTTTGTTTCTCGCACTGAAATGTACGTAAGGATATCCAGAGTATGTTTCCAAAAGAAAACTTAGTCGAATTGTTATACTTTCGCCAACTTGAATGAAGATTTTGTCAGTAAAAATGCGATAAAACTTGACTGCATACACAATGAAAAGCTAACGGTCCGCGTAATGGATATCGTACACACGCGACATATGTCTAGTCGAATGCCGGGAAAATGCGGTATCTGTCGATGTAAATGTGGCTAAATTTTTACAATCTTTTTTAGTTATTCGTCTTATTTTATTACATTTCTTTGCAAATTCTTCACATTTATGCAATAATAGCGCCAATTCACGTTTTTTGGTCGTTAACATTCTCAGTGGCCCTAAAAATGCGTTGTCGCCTGAGAGAGAAATAATCCTATATTACTGGACAAAACTGAAAACTCACGTGAATAAGAGCCTCGAGCGTACACTCCCCGCAGTCGAACATAAGTTCCCGCATTAATTGTCTGTCCCTCCGTGAGAGTCGTGTAAGTGTTCCCGGATAAACTCTGTACCATGAGACTCACGGACAAATCGGAAGCAGTCACGGCCACATTCAGGTTTGGAGTCCTAGAATAGCAAAGAGTGTCTCATTAAAGTGACATTTCACATTTATTTCGCTTTTTAAAAGTATGTCTTGATGCAAAGATTGTTTATTCTAATGCGTAGAAACGCTATCAGTTTTTTGAAGTTGTTATCTATAAGCGAAAAATACGCCTTCAAAGTTGAGACAGAAATGACAAATTCTATATAAATCTGAACTGTTGTCCACAACAATTTGTTTAATTTTAGCACAAAAATATTATTATATTTCTCGTAAACGGTTCAATATTTTGGCTTGAAATTTTCTGAATTTTCATAAGAAAACATGCTCTTTCAGATAGAATAAAAGTACAATTTACGTAAAAATAATCGTGAAATGTCACTTTAAGTAATTAATGAATTGAGGGAAATAAAACTGAGACAAAATAACTCTTTCATAAAAACAGTTTCAAAACTGATAATGACCTTTATCAATGTAATATCAAAAAGTATGATTAAGCAAATCGTATCTTTTCTTTAAAAAAATCGTAACTACAGCTTGCTTAGAGCTATAATTACCAGATTTTGGAGTAAAAGAAGAGAAATATGAAATCATTCTGAGTACTGTAGATGTTTTCGTTTCAGAAGACTTTCTCTGAAAGAAGGTTAATAACACAATGGACTCTGGGTAGGTTACGTGATACAACTCCTTTCACAGTCGAGGACCATGTTCTGTACTTGTATGCCTACCTATCAAGTTAACCATTTCCCGAAACGACAAATTTTTAGGGTAGTCCAATTTGAAAGATGCTGCACAGGACAAAATGGCTGGTTGATAAATATAGGATTTGTGTAGGATTTGGCACAGAAAATAGAGGCAAAAAGAGAAAATGCTAGGTTATCAGCATTTTCTCCTTTTGTCTCAATGCTCTCTTTGTTGTATTATTGATATTTTTTTCAAATTGGATTATTCTATACCAGATGCAAACTTATGGTAATGACAAATCTGCTGTTCGTGCACGCAGAATAACTTACTGGGGGGCTACGTTTGTAGTGAGAAGGTTGGAGGTAAGGTTGTCCATCCTACTTACATTACGATAGACGCGGTCTCTGTCTTTTATAAAGAAATATATGTGCAAAACACATTCTGTTAATGCATCTTGCACACTTGTAATTTAATACAAATCCACTGTACGTGCATGTAGAATTACTTACAGAGGGGCTACGTTTGTAGTCAGAAGGTTGGAGGTAAGGTTGTCCATCCTACTTACATTACGATAGACGCGGTCTCTGTCTTTTATAAAGAAATATATGTGCAAAACACATTCTGTTAATGCATCTTGCACACTTGTAATTTAATACAAATCCACTGTACGTGCATGTAGAATTACTTACAGAGGGGCTACGTTTGTAGTCAGAAGATTGGAGGTAAGGTTGTCCATCCTACATACGGCACGATAGACGCGGTCACTGTCTTTTATAATGAAATGTATTGTGCAAAACATGTTTTATTATTGCATCTTGCATATTCGTCGATGTGAGGTCAAAATCTCGTAACTCCAGCTTTGTTTCTGTCGATATATAACTTAAATCAAAACTACTGTACATAACTGTATATAGAATTATTTACTTAGGGGCTGCGTTTGTAGTCTATGGTTGTCCATCCTACATACGGCACGATAGACGCGGTCCCTGTCTTTTAGAAAGAAATATTTTTTGTTTTACACATTTCTTATTGCATCTTGCATATCGTCGATGTGAGGTCAAAACTTCGCAACTACAGCTTTGTCAAGCTGTAGTTATGAGGTTTTGACCTTCCACGAACGATAGATAACATTACCGTAATTGTATATAGAATAACTTACAGAGGGGCTACGTTTGTAGTGAGAAGATTAGAGGTAAGGTTGTCCATCCTACATACGGCACGATAGACGCGGTCCCTGTCTTGAATCAAGAGGGGCTGTGGGGAGCTTGCGGAAGTGTTTGGTGGTGCCGACAGGTGCATGAATAACCACTCGTACGTCTGTTGAAATATAAAATATAAACGTCTTGTATTGCTGAATTGTAAACAATCATATCAGGGCTCGGTTGTATTTAAACATTGGTTAGCGCTGACTGTAAATGGTTGAATACATGTTTTGGTTAAAGCTACTATTTCCAAGATTTGGATCCAAAAATTGTCAAAAACAAACGAAAATTCGTAAATTCGGCTATCTCTCTTATAATTTCGGCTCAATCTCTGTCTGAATCGCATATTATTAACCATTCTGAGGAGGTCAACACAAAAGTTTTTCATATTTTTTCAAAAAAAAACAAAAAAACATTTTTTGCAATTAGACCATCTGTTACCCTCCAGCTTTAAAATTACCTATGATATAGGGAAATTTGACCAAAAAGGTATTTAACCACATGGTAAGCGTTAACCCAAGTTTATACAATCGGGCACAGGTGGTTCTAAATAACGAAGTGTGAACTAAGATCAGACGGCCAGTATATATACAAACTGGTGTAATATTATGCTGCCTTACAAAGCAACCAATAGATGAATGCACAACCACTCGTTCACCTTTCAGAATAATGAACAGAGCATAAACATACAATGAAAGACTTGCCAAGTTGTTATGATGGTATAGTCGCTTTTCTTCTTTGTTTAACCCTTTCCCAAGTAAAACCTGGATTTGACGCCCCTAATAGAAAAGGCGTGGGAAAACATTGAAACAAAAGAAGAAACTGCTGATTACCAGAAGTTTCTCCTTTTGTCTCAATATTTTCTGTATCATATTTTACACAAATCCTGTCTTTATTAACATCCATTTTGTCATTTGTGACAGTTTTTGAAGTGGATTACTCTTAAAAATTGTTGTTTGGGAAATAGTTAACACTATACTTACGAGGTTTACGAAGAAAAGCAGCGATATTATCATACATTCAGATTTACAGTAAACCATCACTAATTCAACTCAATGGATTTGTAAAGAAGGGAAATGTCAATATTTTCTCCGTTTTTCATATGTGCATGTATTCTTTCCTCTCTTTTTCCAAAGATCTATCTTATTATCTGCTGCTTTTTATCTCGTCTGTAATATCTTTCAATTTGGATAAATAAATACACTGTCTGTTGAAAATAAGCAAGTGAATAAATGATCAACATACCGTGACTCCGTTGACTAATTGGGTTATCTGAAAAGATAAAAAAGAATAACCATGTAACCAATGTTTGAGAAATCATAGGATTTCCTCATTTCCCATATTTTCGGAAAAAAAAAGAAAAATTCTCTAAATAATTAGAGAGACGTTATTGTAAACACAACAGCACTTACGGTGGTTTACTTAAAGGAAGGCATAAATAGTTGCATTACGTTAGATACACGTCCACAGACGTTATTATCATTAACGTTGGATTCTGTGTTCGCTTGAAAGTGTATACCTTGTGCGCGTACACATTACGTTACTGCGTCTTTGTGCATGTCACTAGTCGTCATAATTCGTTCCAAGATACGAGTATCTTAACTGCAGCTTGGATAGCTTGTAGTTATAGGGCTTTCGATTGTAGCCAACTAACTCTATATCTGGAGTACTTATGTCATGAATAGATTCATGCCGTTATTTACACGTTCACACGACGTTTTTATCGTTAACGTAATATCCTGTGTCAAAATCGACTTAAGACTATACTGCCTACAGCTTGTAGACGTTATAATTATTGCCATTGTGCTTGTTATAGAACAGTCTTTGATTTGACGTCATATCTGAAGTCTCATAGATTGTACATTGACGTCTCACCTATGAGACGTTTTGTACGGCTAAAGCGGAATGACGTTACTTACCCGACCGCAGACGTTGTTATCGTTGACGGAGGATCCTGTATTCAGATCGACCTTGGACGTGACGGTGTACACCTTGTTGACGGCATTATACGTGCTTGTACAAGTAACCTCCGCGATACTGGAATGCAGAAACAATCAAAATACACAATGCATACCTGTATCTAGCCACTTTACAACAGGATGAGGCCTGACTACATTGGTGCATGAAAAATTCATTTAAAACACTTTGTAAAGCCTTTTTATATATTACAAATTTGAGATGGGGAACGGCCCATGGGCTCCACCCCTGGATCCACGCATGCAATTCCTGGGCGGTTTGAATTTAATAAACGCGCTTTAAGACATGCCCAAACAAGACGTTTTGGCGTCCATAAGATAAAAGGCTTGTGAAAACATTGAGGCAAAAGACGAAAATGCCGGTGACCATTATTTTCTCCTTTTGCCACATTTTTTGGACTAAAATATACAAAATTTCTTCATTTCATATAATTTGTTTTGTCCTCTGTAACCTCTTTCAATAAGAATGTTCTAAACTATTGTCATTTGGGAAAGGGTTTAGTCTACATGAACAAGCTCAACCACCAACGACTTGTCTTGGTACCGTAGCTGAACATTTTTATACCACATTTTTTAAAACTAAAATAAAAGTAAAGGGTCCCACCGAAATTTCTGAGAGAAGCTGCATGCCGTCAAATGGGCCGCTTTTCAACGAAAACCTCGTAACTGCAGCTTGTGTCAAGCTGCAGTTACGAGGTTTTCGTTGAAAGGCGACAATGTACATGTATGATAGACCAATTTCGTTGAGGAGTGACACCAGGTGGGTTGCAGATCGGACAAAAGATATCAACCCGGTCAGACTCAATCTCCAGACACGATTGGCTGTCGATCAGGTTGATCTTCTACCTGATCAACACAGAACTCGATCTGTGCTAGATCGCTTGATCGGACTTGACCGAGCTGATCTAATCGGCAATGGGAACATAGCATTGCAGACAGAAAATTATCATTTAGGGATCTGGCCATCAAGCTTACTTTTCATTGTTTCCGTAGACAGCGTTGTTTAGCGCCCATAGTCCGCCCACCGGATCCGTGTTTAAAACGACGTTAAACGTCATCTCTAGCTCGTTGGTAGCCTCGAGTTTTGTACAATACATGGAGGCTGAAGTGAAAATTAAATGATTTTTTTACATGAAACATTTATTTAAACCCTTTCCCAAAACAGGACGCGGTTTTGTTGTCTCTTGTAAAAAGGAAAGAATTGGGAAAATGTTGATGCAGAAGAAGAAAATGCTTAATGACCAATATTTTCCTCCTTTGCCTCATTAATTTTTTTTCTATATCACGGGTGGTAAACTTTGGAACGACCTCCAAAAAGAGGTAGTGAATTTCTGTTCCCATAGCACATCCGGGAACTCGCGAGGTCGGTCCAATAGCTAAAAACATGTAAACAAAGGTAGGTGTCGGTGGTTCTTTTGATTGTTTTCGAGGTGTCTAGCGAAAAATGGATAATTATGGCAATGCTATGTCGTGTAAAAATAACTTCTCGACGCATACGGCTCAAAACTGCGGTCGAAACCGAAGTAATTTCCACTAGGTCGTTTTTAAAAGTTCGAACACGATATTGCTTTTTCACAACAGTTTGTCAACAACTGTCACCTTTTTGCATAATTTGTGGTTTTCCGCGAAGAATACAGCCCCGGTACGTTCGTCCTGGGGAAACGAGTACTCTGTATCTCATATTCTGTTAAAAACGGCAACGGGGCGCATTATTTAAGAAAATGATTGAGAAAATTCCAGTAGAGGTCGTTCCAATAAGGTAGAGCTCGTTCCAATTTGAATGAGATCGTTCCCAGTGCTCTCCTGTTTTATACAATGAAATAATACCTGTGATATCAGACCAGCCAAACTAAGACAAAAAATAATGATGGCGTTTGAAATATCAGAATTATCGTCATATCAGAGGCGTCGTTTTGTCTTGTATGGTGACTTTGTTTTACATGAAAGTCTGTTTCTGATGTTTCTTAAACTCTACGCATGGATGTCTTGAAATGCACTTTTAGCTCACCTGAGCACGAAGTGCTCGAGGTGCTCTATTGTGGTCACTTTTTGTCAGTCGTCCATCCGTCTGTCTGTCTGACCGTCTACACTCTAGCATCCCCAACTTTTATAAGCCAATCTTAAACAAACTTGGTCAAAATAATGATGGTCATAAGTTCTTAGATGAGTTCGATTATGGGCCTGATCGAACCAGAATGTACTGAGTGATCTGCCTTTGAATGTCAAAAAGGCTTTTTTTGACTTTGTTTACACTTTAGCATCTACAAATATTGATCAATCAAGACAAGACTTGGACAGAATATTGTTGAACATAAGATCTTGTACAGGTAAACTTTTAAGCCTGATTAGAATGATACATCTTGAGTTATCTGCCCTCGAATTTGACAAAATTGCGATTTTCGACTTTACTTTCACTCTTCAGCATTCACAGTTTCTTTCAATCAAAATTATATCCAAAGAAATAAGATCTTAAGAGAATAAGATATTACTTAAAAGAAAATTTAAGCCTAATCAGAATGCATCTCGAGTTATCTGCCTTTGATTTTGACAAAAGTGTCATTTTCGACTTTGTTTTCACTAGTCTAGCCACTACAAATATTTTTCAATTAAGAGAAAAAAACTAGGACTGAATATTGTTGACCATAGGATATTGCATAGGTAAAACTTTCATCCTGATAAGAATGATGCATCTTGAGTTATCTGCCCTCGAATTTGACAAAACTGCAATTTTCGACTTTACTTTCACTCTTCAACATTCACTATTTCTTCGAAATCATCCAAGAACTTACGTGACCATCATTATTTTGACCAAGTTTTTTTTAAGATTGGCTTATAAAGCTTGCGGATGCTAGAGTGTAGACGGACAGACAGACAGACGGATGGACGACTGACAAAAAGTGACCACAATAGCGGACCTCGAGCACTTCGTGCTCAGGTGAGCTAAAAGTGCATTTCAAGAGATCCATGCGTAGAGTTTAAGAAACATCAGAAACAGACTTTCATGTAAAACAAAGTCACCACACAAGACAAAACGACGCCTCTGATATGACGATAATTCTGATATTTCAAACGCCATCATTATTTTTTGTCTTAGTTTGGCTGGTCTGATATCACAGGTATTATTTCATTGTATAAAACAGGAGAGCACTGGGAACGATCTCATTCAAATTGGAACGAGCTCTACCTTATTGGAACGACCTCTACTGGAATTTTCTCAATCATTTTCTTAAATAATGCGCCCCGTTGCCGTTTTTAACAGAATATGTGATACAGAGTACTCGTTTCCCCAGGACGAACGTACCGGGGCTGTATTCTTCGCGGAAAACCACAAATTATGCAAAAAGGTGACAGTTGTTGACAAACTGTTGTGAAAAAGCAATATCGTGTTCGAACTTTTAAAAACGATCCAGCGGAAATTACTTCGGTTTCGACCGCAGTTTTGAGCCGTATGCGTCGAGAAGTCATTTTTACACGACATAGCATTGCCATAATTATCCATTTTTCGCTAGAAACCTCGAAAACAATCAAAAGAACCACCGACACCTACCTTTGTTTACATGTTTTTAGCTATTGGACCGACCTCGCGAGTTCCCGGATGTGCTATGGGAACAGAAATTCACTACCTCTTTTTGGAGGTCGTTCCAAAGTTTACCACCCGTGTATATGGTACCTTTAAAGTTGGGCAAAATTTTGTCGTTTGGGAATGGGTAAATCAGATTTTGTAAAGTTTAAATACAAAACCTTTTTAAGATAAAAGGTGAAAATGTTGTGTTACAACGTATATCCTTTAAAGTTATTTAGACAGTTAAAGGCAGAATAACACTTAACATCTTGCAAATTTTCCGAGAACTTCGTGCAAAAAAATAAATATATATTATATTATTAAAATATGGTCTTTAAATTGCATATATGCCAAATCTTAGCTTTCTACCTTGTGTATTGGCTTAGATGTCGACGGATTTAAAACCCCATGATTTTTGTCCCGGGGATAATATTTACAATAATGGAACATATGGGGTTTTAAATCCGTCGACATCCTAGCCAATTCACAAGATAGAAAGCTAAGATTTGGCATAGATGCAATTTAAAGGCCATATTTTCATAATACATATTTATTTTGTACGAAGTTCTCGGAAAATTTGCATGATTTTAAGTGCCATTCCCCCCTTTAACATGGTTAATGTGGTTTTGCTTATGGTATTTCTCCACATGTGTATCTAAACTTACCATTTTTTGCAGAGGGAAGCTGCCCGGTGCATTGCCTAACCGCAATGGCAACCTAGAACGAGAAAAACACCGTTTGGGATTTTGAAGTAGCTATATAATAAAAGGCTTTATAACAAAGTTGACTTATATACCTAATAAAATAGTGGTCGTGGAGAGCCTTAATCGCTACACAGTTCTGAAGTTTCTTCTAATATTCAATCCAAGTATTGGCTAGATTGGTCGATACTTGTAGTTCTTCTAGGGCACATAACTCTTTTTGTAAATTCTGGTCAAGCTAAAAATTTCATTCATACAAGGTCTTAAAGTTACAAACATTCTGACTACATCATAATTATATTAATTGATCAATATGTATGGTCAAATTTAATCTAGTGAAGACATAGTCAAAAACAGCCATTTTTGACATTAATGGGCAGAGACTTTCTGCTTCTATAAGATCCTTTGAAAGAACATGAGGGGGATTGCCATAGAATCATTAGAATTTCACAGATGTGAAATTTGATTTAAATGTATCATAAAGTATGAAGAAGGCTCTCAAAGAAAAGCTTGACGACGGACCGACGCACGAGCGCATGCATGACAGACATCTATCTTTAGTGTCATGACAATAGCCCGCTTGCCTGACGACCAGTGGAGCTTAAAACAATCTACCCAAGTTAGGAACATTTTCGAGTTTTTTTTAACTGGACAACAGGCACCAACACAACAGGGTAGAATTATATAGTGGAAAAAGGAAAATGCATGTTGCCTATCATTGTTTTTTTTTCCTTTCTTCCAAAGTTTCTGATTCTAAATAAGGTAAGATAAGGACGCAATGTCAAGGTTTGTTTGAAATACAGTACCACTGGTGGTGAACTAAAACAATTTTCGCTACAACAAGGTATAGATATTTTGCGTTTAAATGTGAGTTTATAGATTTTTTTTCTAATGATAATGAACTTGTTCTAAAAACAGATACCGGGTTTACCGTTTTGTATTGACAAACTGTTGGTGTTGTTATAAAATATCGTAACTACGGCTTTGATAAAGCCGTAGTTACGATATTTTATAACAACACCGACGGAATACATAGATCGTAGATCGCGAAAAAACGTCCCTCGCTTTGGCCGAGTTCACCACCAGTGAGTACTTTATACTTACAAAGCAAACAAAGATCCACTTCATCTTTGTTACTTAACGGTTGTTTTCCTGAAATGAAGAAACAGTTCATTACCAGATGACATAATTTCAGACTGGTATGTCTCGATAAATGACCTGGCAGAGCATCTCTGGCTGTTAGCTAGAGATGCTCTGCCAGGTCATTTATCGTTAGCTATATGACGTCGTTGTAAATGCAAAACCTCGTATCTCGTTTCAGGAAAATTTTAAAGGGGGGAAAAAAGTTTAATAACTTTTCCCAAACTGAAATGTTTAACTTTAAATTTGGGCATATTGTTCACAAATAATTGGTCATTAATACTGATCAGTAAACATATCTCAAAACCTGCGAGAATTGTCTAAACTGGGCACACAAGTTTCTACTTTGAAAATCGCACGAATCGACATACGAGGTTTTGCATTTACACCGACGATGAATTAAAATATGGCAAACAGTCCTTTCTCAGAAAACGAAAGATACTTTTGCAAATGTTACAAAGGTGTTTGGTTTTCCAAAAGGATCGAAAGTACTAGTACCTAATATTCGTGCCATGAAAATTGATTAAATGTTCGTGGCAAGAATATTATTTTTCGTGACGCGAATATTAGGTACATGTACTTTCGACCCTTTCTTGAAATGGTTAACCTTTGCCGAACAAAATTTAGTTTTGACGCCTTCGATATTTCAGACTTCTCAAATCAGCCGTGAAAAGGAAGAACCGTGATGACCTGTTGTTACCCAAACTGATTAAACTCCATTTTGTTCCCTTAGTCTGTGGCAATTTAAGGACAGCAATACAAAACATGACCGGGCTTCATATTAGGGCCTAACCCATAACCAGATGGCAAATTCTAGTAAAATAATTTGAAAGCTGCAGCAGACGACAAAAAACTTATTGATATAAATGGGCTTTTGTACAATATAGTATTGTCAAGCAAGATTAACCCGGGACATCTGCATATGTAATGACCCCACTTCGCCTATGTTTTGTTAAGACGCTCAACTAACGGACTTTGCGCGCGAAAATTAAGTTGTCCTGGGTTAACCTTGCTGGACAATAAGGGAAATGTTGAGGTAAAAGGAGAAAATAACGATTATCAGCTTTCTCTTCTTTTGTCTCAATGGTTTTTTTCCAACCCTTCCCCCTGAGGTGTCAAAAGGCGTCTTTATGTGAGGATGGGTTAGATCTAGTTGATATCAACACCGCTACTTCAAAATTTTAGCCCATGTATTCTTGGAAGAAATGTTCATTTTGAAATAACTGGTTCTACCGGTTTGCCTGGTAAATCTTCGGTGTTGTTACAAACATCGTAACTACGGCTTGAATCAACCCGTAGTTACGAGATTTTATAACAACGCCTGCAAAATTCCATTGTTTGTCCGTAATTATGTCACGATTAATTGAATAAAATCGTTCTCTATAAAGCAAAATGTTACTCACAAAATTGAGAAGTCCCAAGTCGACTTCTTTCAATCCTCTCCCTCAGTAACCCATAAATGTTGAAGTCAACAGTGCGTGACGAAAAGTTTCATGTAGATGGAGAAATGTTGCGGTTCAGTGAGTTTTGAAATAGTTACACCCAAATAACCACGATCATCTGCCTTTCTAAATTATCAAAATTTTCATACTTCAACAAGTTTTTACCCTAAACGCCATAGCTTCGGTTCAATAAATTTCACTGGGCAAAATTTTCAACTTACACCCAAATATATATTTAGATGATGATTTTGTAGATTGAAACTTTAAGCACAAGATAAAAGAACGCATTCAATGAAATAAATTGCATAATCTAGCCTTAAGCTTCTACCTAAACTATTTTGACCACAATATTTCCCAAACCATTTCTGTGAGGAACGCAAAAGCATGGTATTAATTGGAACATGGTTAAACAGAAGAATTAAGAAACCTGTTCATTTGGATAAGATGCTTTTGGGGTATAAAATAACACACACAACCCCACTTTTACCTTCTTCATAAGGAGCCAAAAAGCCCATTGTCATGATCACTCCCTTGTCTTAGGGTTTATTACAGAAGGATATGTTCTTTTGTATTTTTTTGTCAAAGAGTTCGGGTGCTCATTCACTACTGCAAAACTTCAGACCATGTTATCATGTTATGATCAGGTGTAATCACAGTTGTAACTTAACGATCTGGAACCATAATAGACACTTTTGAAAATACAAAAAGTATTGTTATGTATTATTTCTATGATATAAGACGGAGGTAAAATGAAACTTAAAACAATTTTTACCGATATGTTGGAATGTTATATATTTTTTAAGTTATTGACCCCCTTTTACAAAAAAAAAAAAAAAAAAAAGGCGGGAAAAGGGGAAGCACCAACTCCGTAAATCTCATATGTTTTTCCCAGAATATGATAATATCTGACATTTTTCAGCTTGTATGCTACAACAGATATGTATGTTACATAAATAAGCTAAATGCAAAACTATGGAAAACAAATTTGAGAAAAAAACACTTGATTATACATAAGGTTTATGATTTTGCGACTGAATTTTTTTCCATGTTTAAGAAAAATGAACATTTTTCTTTGATCTGTAATTTTTGTAATATTGACTTGCAGGGTATGAGACCTACACCAAAATTATCTCTAATTTATACTTGTGCAAATAAAACAAGAATGGGAAAAAGTTACCGTTAAATTTTGGTTTTTTATGAATTCAAACTTAGTAGGGGCGCATAAAACAAGGACAAAATTATCCAAAATATGTCATTCAATTCCATCAAATATTCACTGTAAGGTCAAATGTAACAACACATTATTTTTTATAGTAACTTATATAAAGAACTTATTTTCATCAAATATTCATTGCCAGATTTCCCTGTAGTTACTACATAAACTATTGTTAACAAAACAAGGGCATTATATACATCGGTGGGGAATCATGTGACAATAAATTCCAGAAAATCGTCAATAATTTTGTAAATACTTGACCAATTTGAAATCGGTTTGAAACAGAAAAAAGTGTAAAACGCCCGATATCAGATAGGTGATAACTCTTTTAAAAATCAAGTGATAAAAACGTTATTGACGACCAGATTAAGTTTTGGTTGGTGGTCAATAACTTTCATATCAGCTGATTTTTCAAAGATTATCCTTGGCATTCAGCGAAGTCATGGAGTGTTCCCGCTGTCTCTGCTTAAATTCTTCTTTTCTAATCGGTCATCTTTTGGCAGAATTGTTGGAAAATATCGAAAATATTATGTTATGTGATTCCCCGCCGTGATATAAGATTCGTGGGGTGGAAGAGGGTTGAAATTGGTGTCATGTACTACTGTAAAGAATGCCTTTTTTAATCAAATTAAGCTAATCTTACACGAACATGTATCTTTGATTAACGGGTCTTTACATACCTATAGTCCTTTAATAAACGATATTATGGCACATGTTTACAAAATTTACCCTTGCAAAAACGCAATAGCAAAGTCATAACTACTGTAAATTTGCATGTGATGGTTCGAATCTTGCAGGTCCCTTACACCTTCAAGATTTGAACCAAGACATGCAACGTTGAACTGAAAATTAACAAGGATTACCTTTTGTTTATAACTGTAAAATTTGTAAACATGTGTCATTATAGTGTGACTGGACTATAATAAAAAAAAATCAAGGCAGAAGACGCAATATTGATACTATATCAAATCCTGGTCTTAAGCATTTATTCGTATAGATCTTGAATCAATCAAGTGTATTGGTTCATACATAACCCATCCCCCCAAACTGTACCAGTCCAAAAGAACAGAAAACACTGAGGAAAAGGGACACATTGATGATAACACATTGATGATAATCAACAACCTCTTCTTTTCTCTCAATGTTTTCTCAAATTATTTCTACAATGGACGTCAAAACCAGACTTGTTAAGAGAAGGATATATCGGTGATTTGCTCTTTATAACAAAATCAGTAAATTCATAACAATTGTAGGCCTATTGAAACAATTATTTCTTCATTTCTCTTAGTGTTTTTCTGTTATTTCTACCAGTGATCTGGGCCCCGTTTTATCAAGGAAATTACGCACATTATTTTCGTAGATTTGGACGGAAGTTCAATTTTTTGCTTGAGTGCGTTTTACAAAACATGTTCGCAGCTAAGATTAGAATTTCCTAAGTTTTTTGCACAACGGACATTAATAACCTTGAACGATTTCAACATAAAATCGTTAAACGAATACAAAATTTCCCTATTAGAACTAGATCGGATATCGCAGAGTCAATGATTGGTCTCTTTAAAATTATTTCCGAAATCGAAAAGCGAAAGCTTATTTTCTTACATAAGATTCTTAGCCTCTCGTTCAAATGTAAAACAAAAGAAATATTTATGACTAAATATGCACTGTATAGTGATGATAAGGGTTCCGTATCGAAAGGATTTATTCCAGACGTGTGTGATATATTAACAAAATATGGACTCTGTTACATTTTAAACGATTACATAAACTTCGGAAGACTACCAACAAAACTGTCCTGGAAACGAACTGTGAGACAATGTATTCAAGATCATGAGAATCGTGAGTGGCAAATAAGACTGAACAGTGACAGTGATTTCCTATTATTTTCTCTACTCCATCCGAGCATAAAACCTTGCATTGTTTATACACTGTGGAATTCCAGCGTCCTAAAAGCATGTACAGACGTTGTGGCAAGACTATGGGCTATGCCAACAGAAATTCAAAGTTACTTATGCGCAAACTGTGGAAAAGTTTATCAACTTGAGATCGTTCATATATTACATGACTGTGTTTCAACAATGAGAGAACGAGGAGATCTGTATAGAAATCTATCGGTGATAATCAGCAATAGTTTTCTAGAACAGCTACTCGTACAAGACGGTTTATCGTGGACTCTTCGTATTATGGGTGCACCTATAGACCCTCTTCTTGGAGATGAAGATAATAAGATTTTCTTGCGAAAATCATTTACTTTCATCCTCAAGAGCATAAATCAGTATTTTTCACAAATATAGAATTCGCATGCCACAAAGAAACGGATAACTAAATAGTATCACGGGAACGTCCTCATTACAACATTTTTGTACATAAATATCTGCATTTCATAACTCTACAACTTTATCCTAAACTGTTTATATTCTCTATCTTCTTCATGTACTTCATGTAGTTTTTGAATTGTTAAAATTGTATGACACAATATCTCCGATGATTGGAGGCAATAAAAAAATTGTATTGTATTGTATTGTATTGTAACCCCAAAATAACTGAAAATATCAAAATATCTATGAAGGGAAATGTTGAAATTGAACAAACCACGGAAAATTCATGTGAATAGCAATGGATTTTGTGCTAACTATAGACTGGGTTTAAATTTATGTTTTGATAAACCGTCAGTGTTGTCATAAAATATCGTAACTACGGCCTGATTTAAGCCGTAGCTACGAGATTTCATAACAGCTCCAACGAATTACTATTGTATGTCCGAAATAACGTCACGATTAATTGGATAAAATCGTTCCCTATTTCGCTGTACTTTCAATTTCTTTTTTGTTGCTATTTATAGAATACAACATGAAAAAGTATTTTTCATGTATTTCCTTTTCTAATGGAATGAATGTACGTTTAATATACGTTTAATCGCCAGAGTGTTCAGAACGATAATATTTAAGCATTTTTTCATGCTACTAAGAACAAGAAATACGAGAATTATCTCTATCTATGCAGAAAAATACACTTTAAATAGCTTACACGGCCGAATTATATTAATATTTACGAGAAAGTAAACCGAGGTGAGAACAAAATCGAATCTTTCCGAAGTGCGTTTCACGGAAATAACCGAGTGCCGTAAATACCCGATCATAGGCGATAATAACCGAAATCCATTATGGTTCCAGATCGTTAAAAAAGAAAGCGTTGTTGTCCCTCCAAAACAACACATTTTGTAATTCTGTCTGATTTGAAGTTGTTGCAGACAACAAAATTTTAATATCATTAAAGGGCGACGGTAACAGATGGTCTAATTGCAAAAAATGAAATTTTTTGAAAAAAATATGCAAAACTTTTGTGTTGACCACCTCCGGATGGTTAACAATATGCGATTCAGACAGAGAATGAGCCGAAATTACAAGACAGATAGCTGAATTTAGGGAGACTCCAAACCTAAATTCAACCCCGTCTCAGATGGGGTTAGAATTACTTTTAAATTGTTGCGCATGCGCATACAGCGCGGACCATGATTCAAACGAGATTCATACTTGAATTTCAATATGACGTCATCATGTATGTTGTGACGTCATTTAAGAAAGTCGCATGTCCTACTGTTTTGACCTACTTTCGACATCGCTTCATGAATTTGGTATCGAATTGCGAAAAAATGAGTCGTTGCTTCAATAGTTTGTCGTAATCATTTAATCAGGTCATATAAAGCTTAAAAAGTGTACATTTCGTTTGTATTTGACAATTTTTGGGTCCAAATCTGGGAAATAGTAGCTTTTAAGACTAAATTTGTGCCCAATATAGCACGAAAAATACTGAGGCAAAATGACCCAGCAAACATTTCAGATCGGCCCGATATTCACAGAAATGTTAGCTCGATGTCGGCTCTGTAACACACAATAGGTCAATACTATCCGCCCGATATTCATGATCGACCCGATATCGGCCCGACGTTAGTTCGTTATCGGAGAAAATGTAGTATATTCAGATTTCAATCTGATATCGACCGGACATCGGTCCGATATCGGCATAACTAGCCGATAATCCGACTTAAAGCCGATATCGACCCGATATAGGTATGTTTGCTATGGAGAAAATGCTGGTTTTACCTCAATATTTCCAAAGGCCCTTACTTATTATGGGCCGCGGCCTTAGCGCAGTTGGTAGCGCATCTGACCCTCATACAAGAGGTCCCGGGTTCGATACCCGGCCGCGGCTAATACCCTTTCTGACAAATTAGTCACACACCAATGGGTTTGAAATCGTTAACCTAAGTGGGCGAGCAGCTGGAGGCTCGGAAAGGATGTTGTGGTAGTACTGGTTTGAGAAACAACAGGAATCCATGGGTAGGTGCTCCAGCCGCCGCGATATGACCCTGGTAGTTGAAAACGGCGTAAAAGCCCAATAAACTCAAACTTATTATGTCGTCGTTGTTGGTTTGAAAGGGCTTAACGGATTCTTATTTGGAAAAAATCGGGGTTTACCGCTGTAATTAGTGATCATATTGTATGGTTGAGTCTACATTAAGCCTCTCTTACAACCCGTCGTGCGTCCTTATAAATCGTACGTGTTTTAATGCAAAATCGCACGATTTATAAAGACGCACGACGGGTTGTAAGAGCGCCTCAAATATTTTACATTCAAAGCACGTCAAATGTATGAATCTCTTTCGAGAAAAGTACGCATTCTTTGTGAATTTTCTGGAATTTCAGTTTAATGTTCCCTGTGTCACACGCATGTCTGTCGTACGTGCGCAGTACTTCTGTCTTGTGTGTCCCTGGCGTTCTAAAAGACGCAGAATGTTCGTAGCAAGGAATTGTCCAGTCAATTCTTTGCTGCGTGCAGTCTGCGCCGTGGTTGCGTCCATCAAAATCGTACTTTGCACGTGCGTGCATCGCACGACTATACGTACGTTTTTACGCAGATCTTACGCAGGAGCACGTACGACCGGTTGTGAGAGAGGCTTAATGGAATTAAATTGCAAGGAGTTTTGTGCTAAAATAGACTGGGTTAACTGTTATGTTTTGATAAACCGTCGGTGTTGTTACAAAACCTCGAAACTACGGCTTGAATCAAGCCGTAGTTACGAGCTTTTGTAAGAACACTCACGATATACTATTTGTTTGTCCGAAATTATGTCACTCTTAGTTTCCGAAATTATGTCACTCTTAACTAGATAAAATCGTTCCCTATTGAGATAAGATCTGGAGAGAGAGCACTTGTGACCAACATGGATACTGATCAGCCTGCGCCAACGAGCAGTCTGATTAGGTCATAATTTATTTTTGTTTATGTTTGTCTCGTTTAACTTCACCATGTCTTGTATTGTCCACCCAAATTAACCAGGGACAACTTAATTTTCGTGCACTAAGGCCGTTAGTTGAGCGTCTAAACAAAACATTGCCGAAGTAGTGTCATTACATATGCAGATGTCCCGGGTTAATCTTGCTGGACAATAACAGCAAGGACGCCTAAACACAACCTATCATACATATTTTTGGAAGGATAATCTAGCTTATCGGCCTCTTACGAACAAGGGAGATAACTGCTACAAGAAGAACATACACTTATCATCTCCCATATATATTCTTCGATTGGTCTACAATATCTAATCCCTTTTTCCAAACAATGGAATCTGAGACAGCTGCCATTCAAAAGTTGATGCAAACGGCAAAATGGATGTTGATGGAGATCTTGATTTGTTTTCGTTATTAGCACAGAAAATATAGTGAGAAAATTATTGGCGTTCATCGTTTTCCTATTATGCTCAGTAGTATGTTTTCTTTGACTCGTTTTCTACTGGAGCAGTCAAAACTAAGCACTCAGCTGTTTTGGTTTAGTTTATTGGGGGTTTACGCCCTTTTCAACTACTAAGATCATATCACGGTGGCTGGAGCACCTAACCATGTATTCCTGTCGTTTCCCATACCAGTACTACCAAAACACCGTTACCGAGCCTCCAGCTGCTCCCTCGCATAGGTTCGCGATATCGAACCATTGATGGGGGACATTTTTTTGTCAGTAAGTCAGCTGTTTTGGATAAATGTAATATAATGATTATGTACGCCTAGAATACACACCAACGTCATAAAACTCAAATGGATCACTTAACCTTTTCCCAAACAAGACCTGGTTTTGACGTCCCTAATAGAAAAGGCTTTGAAAAACATTGAAACAAAAGAAGAAACTGCTGATAACCAGCAGTTTCTCCTTTTGCCTCAATATTTTCTGAGCTATATTTTACACCAATCCTATCTTTAATAACAACCATTATGTTATTTGTGGCAGTTTTTGAAGTACGAGGGATGATCCAAAAGTAATGTCACAGTGTCTATAGTTTGGTTATTTGACGTATTCTTGTACAAATAAAGACTTATCATTCAAGCTTATCCTATTGGAAACATGCTTTTCTGAATTATTTGAATATTGTTTATATATCCGAGAAAATAAAATGCCAAAAAGAATCCATGTCGTGCATATGCGCCGCACGCCCTAGATTATTCTTTTGAAGATTAATATTACTTTGTGTTCTGTCATTATATAAAAGAAAAATGGAGACAATTAAGCTGATATTTAAATGCCGCTACGTCATGATATTTCTAAGCAATTTTAGAACGTTTCAATAAAATCGGTGCGTTAATATACCAAATAAGTCTTATTGAATTCATCACTCGCATTCGGGATAATGTTAGAATCGGATAAATGCCCACAACGTGCAATTCTTAACTTTTGCTAAAGGCTTGCAAAATAGCCGATTGAAGCAACAGAAACAATAAATTCAACCTAAAAGAACGGACATTTCATGATAGAGACGTCTAACGTTAGTGCAAGCTTTTTGGAGAGTGAATAATGAGTCGTTTGAAGATCAAAACGAACCGGAAGACATGTGGAGCTGGGGAACGCCAACGTCCATGTTACTTTGCGCTATTTCCGCATCTTAAGCTGAATTTAAGAAGAATTTATCATGTCGACCTAAACCAACTGAGAACAAATTGATTCAAGGAATACATTCAAAGAATTGCTGAATGAGTTTTTTTTTTTAAATGCATTTATGAAGCGGGTCGAACGCCACGAATGTTGCATGAATTAAACACAGAGGGCGATATTTTGAAAAAGGAGTAGAATGACGTCAATGACGTCGTGCGTTGTGCGGCGCTGGACACCGATGCGCTATGTAAAAATGTAGTTTATTTTTGTTATTTTAC
This sequence comes from Fragum sueziense, assembly GCA_963680895.1. Classification (NCBI taxonomy): domain Eukaryota; kingdom Metazoa; phylum Mollusca; class Bivalvia; order Cardiida; family Cardiidae; genus Fragum; species Fragum sueziense. The sequence goes on along the minus strand of OY804594.1, from coordinate 70,913,223 downwards.
ACTAAACTTTATGAAAATTGATGTATTAAACGAATGTTAATCTTTCGGCATATAAAGTTGCATGAGGATACGTTCATAACATCACAGAAAACAACGTTTGTGACATTACTTTTGGATCATCCCTCGTAGATCACCCTAAAATTTTGCCGTTTGGGAAAGAGTTAAACCATTACCAAACGGCAAAAAATTAGACAGCCCCAAATTCAAAAATGTAACAGACAACTTCTATTTCAAGTATGTAAAATTTCATCTTTTTGGTATTTCTGGGTAGAAAACATTCTGGGAAATGAAGAATTTGCTTGTCAATTTAAGCAATTTCTTAAATTTCCACAACGTTTAAACCAAAGCCATTATCCTGTATATATACCATGTAAAAAAAGTTTAGCAACACTAACTTTGTTAATTGAAAAAATGTATTTTCTGTGATATTTATTTCACAACCGTTATATATATTTTAGCATATGCATTTACGCAGAACATTCAAAGGTCGCTTTGTGGCAACGTTAAATATTGTGTTTAATAATAATAATAATAATAATAATAATAATAATAATAATAATAATAATAATAATAATAACTTTATTTAGAGAAGGTAGCATATTAAGACATATATAATTCAATAATATTGAATTTATCTTATTTACAATATGGCCTTCTAACGATAACACTCATACTAACACAAGTAAACGAACACACTTCCGCCTTATTCTCACCTTATCTCCCTTCTCTGTTACTCACACACACACACACACACACACACACACACACACACACACACACACACACACACACACACACACACACACACACACACACACACACACACACACACACACACACACACACACACACACACACACACACACACACACACACACACACACACACACACACACACACACACATTCATAAACTATAGCGTTCAATCAAATCAAAATTGATTAAGTTAATATTAATTTTATTGATTAGCTATCTATTAACCCTTTCCCGAGAGACAAAATTTTGGGGTGTTTAATTTGAATGTTTAAGCAAATGTCAAAATGGATTTTACTTCAAGAAAATAAATGTGAATAATTTAGGTCAGGAAACATTGAGGATAGAGGAGAAAAACTGATTTTCAGCATTTTCTCCTTTAGACACAATGCTTTCCCATGTCATTTCTAATTATGTCAAAGCCAGATCTTTCTGGGAAAGGGTTAACTTAATTTATTATCAGTCAAGAATTTCTTTACTCTGACAGATACTCATCTTCACATTATTGTTTATACGTTAGATAATAATTTCTTATTTTTTGCTTGAAATTAGCAAGTTTTGCCTCCGATCTTAAGCTTACAGGAAGGTCGTTCCAGATGTCAACGCTTTTACAATTTAGACTATTTTGATAAATATTTGTTTTTGGTTGTTTGTTTAATGTGAGTTGATTCTGAGTTTCAGAGCGTAAATTATACAAATCATTTCTAGAAACTTTAATTAAATTCATCATGTAATCAGGAGAGTTGTAGTTTAGCGTTTTATAAACTAGAACTGCAATGTGATAATTACATCGATTTGAGAATGTCAACCAAGAAAGTTCTTTGAACAATTCTTCTGAAGATGACTTCATTGGCTTACAAAGGGTTAATTTTGCTAGTCTTTTCTGAAGAGAATATATTTTATTTGTATAGCGCTTGTCAGTTTTACCCCATATGGCACAGCAATAGTCAAAAACAGGTAAAATGTATGCGTTGTAAAATAGGATTTTCATTTCTTTCGTCAAGTAAAACGATATATTCTTAAAAAGAGATATTTTCCTTTTGAGTCCAGAGCAAACATAATCAATGTGCGTGTGCCAATTTAGGTGATTATCAATGTAGACGCCTAGAACTTTTTGAGTGTGTACATTTTCAAGTCGCACTCCATTAACATTTAATATAAGCTCATCTTGGTGTAAAAGTTTATGTTTGGACCCTATTAGCATGCAATTAGTTTTTGTGGGGTGTATAGACATATTGTTTAATGAACACCATTCCTGTACGGAGGAAATGCTTTCTTGGAGTTTATTTTGTATAGTGACTAGGTCATAACCTGCTTTATACATTGTGGAGTCGTCTGCATATAGATCAATTTCCACATCAGAACATGTTAACGATATGTCATTAATGTACAAGAGAAATAAAATAGGCCCGAGGATCGAGCCTTGAGGAACCCCAGACTGTATCAGAAGAGAGTCAGATTGAAATTTTCCGACTTTTATTAACTGCTTCCTGTTGGATAAATAAGACTTTATTAGAAGCAGGGTATTTTCTGAAAAGTGGTATAGTTTAAGCTTATGTTATAGGATTTCGTGATCAACAAGATCAAACGCTTTCCTCAAATCCAAGAAAACAGAACCAATCAATTTGCCATCATCAATATCTTTAAGCCATGTATCGATCAATTTTGATAAAGCAGTTACACAAGAATGATTTTCTCTAAACCCAGACTGAGAATTATTCAATACATCCGTTCGCACAAGGTATTTCTGTAGCTGCGTGACAATATGTCGTTTAAAGATCTTAGAAATTGTGGGTAAGATCGAGATTGGTCTATAGTTATTCGGATCATTTTTTTCACCTGATTTTAAAATTGGTATAACTTTGGCTAATTTCATTTCATCTGGGTAAATGCCAGAAGCAATACTGTTATTTATTATGGATGTGATAATTGGTATAATTGTATCCCCACAATATTTTAGAATTTGTGCGCTAATACCGTCTAGACCTGTAGACTTTTTAACATCAAGTTTTCTAATTAGATCCCGAACCTCATTTATAGTAATAAATTCAATGGTGAAAATGTTATGTCCTAACTTTGCATCAAGGTGTTTTTGAATATTTCGAAAACCGCTTTCCGAGAATGGTGTCTTAGTTACGATATCAGAAACGCATACAAAATGACAGTTAAGCTCATTTATGACGTTCAATTTGCCTTCAATTACCGAATCCGTTTTTGTGATTTTCAATGGTATTGTTAGATCTTCTGACTTGTCCATGTTTGCTGCATCTTTAAGATTTTTCCATATCATCCTGGTATCTTTCTTATTTTCGACAGATTTATTGAAAAAGTTTTTCTTATTTCGCTTAATCATATAAGTCACTTTATTTCGAAGCATTTTGTACATGTCATGATTGCCGTCCATATGTGCTTTATCTCTTTCAAACATAGTTTCGTTAATTTTATCTGTAAACCAATCAGGTTGATGCGTACGTTTTATACGTTTACTCTTGATAGGAGCATGAGTAGATAATATTGAATTAAGAATTTCATAAAATTTTAAGAGGGCCTCATTAGGATCTACAATTGTTTCAACACTGCCAATTCCGGATAATAATAAGTCTTGTAAAAACTGGTCTTCTTTGAATTTTTTGTAGCATCGATATGTAATGGTTTCGTGATTTTGATTGTTTATTTTTTTAGTGTTTTCAAATGATGAAGTCGAACGGGTAAAACAAATAGGATAATGATCACTTATGGATAGAGATGAAACAAACGGTTCGCTTGTATTCTGAATGGTATTCGTGTATATATGGTCAATCAAACTCGCACTTTTCTTCGTAACTCGTGTAGGGCTTTTGACTAACTGTTTTAGATCAAAAGTTGAAATTAGATTAGCCCACTTTGTGTTTTCAAAATTTTTATTGCTATTTTTTGTGTCAAAATGAATATTGAAGTCCCCTAATATATGGTATTCAATGTTTAGTACATCCACATTTTCAATTTGTTTTGCATACTCGTCTATCCAAGATTGATTAGAATTTGGTGGGCGGTAAACATAATTTAGCAAAAATGGTGCACGATTGTTTGAAGTGAATTCTATCCATAGAGATTCAATTTCAGGACATTCTAGATCATTACGTCTTTTATACAGAAGTTTTTCCGAGACATATACGATTATTCCACCACCCGTTTTGTTTTTCCTATCTTCTCTTTCGAATGTGTAGTTTTTTATGTTTAAAGTACTGTCCTCGATATTTTCATGCAAAAATGTTTCACATAACCCTAGTATATCAGGCGAACTTTGGTCAAGCAGATGAAACTTTATCTCTTCAAGTTTAGGTAACAAATGGCGGATGTTCAAACTCGAAATATGTATACCTTTCTTTTTGAAATTGAACGCATTTTTATAGAGATTTGATTGAATTTTGGTTGTTGTTGCTGTTGTTGTTTCAGAAGTGACAATATCCTTGTCATGCAGGTTTTTTAATTCGTGATTCTGATTATTATGGGCCTGTGACTGATAGTAAGATTTAATTTTTGGAGGTAAATTTTCATGTTCACTACAAATACACGGATATTCGTCACAACAGTTACACACCAATATTAAAGGTTGGAATGTATTATTGCAACTAATTTCAAAATTTCTAATTTGTGAAGAATATGTAGCATTGAAACTTTCATTATTTAAAATTTTATCAGAGTATCTGTCAGAATTTTCCTAATGTCTACGGTCCAAATTGGAGCCTTCAAAACCTTGGTTTTGTCTGTACCAACAATTTCTGGTTTCGTGAGTAGCATTTCTACAGTTAAAACAATATTGCTTGTATCTGCCAAACACTGCTCTCGAAATTTGATTTCTATTGGGATAAGAATTATTATTTCTGAATGTTTGATAAGACTGTCCTCTTATATAACCTCGTGCATAGGTTTTGGTATGATTTCTCTTTAGAATAGACTCATGCTTGTCTATTACAGATAGTAATCGACTGGTACCTCTCGGTGATAGATGAATTCCATCACGAGAAAAGAAGTGTTCAATAGGCTGATTATTGCCATAAACAAACAGTGGGTTACAGTCAATCAGTTTTGAAGCAGTTTGTTCACACTCATTCTTTATGCATTTGTTTAATTCAGAGACATCTGTATCACGTCTCGGACAAGATGTGCAAAGATATAATTCACAGTTTGCATCCAGTGAACTTGTTAATTTTCTCAAATGACTCTCTATGTTTGATATCGAGCATTTTCTCGCAACGTCGTTCCCCCTGCATAAATAATGACTGATTTGAACTGCTTCAAATCCATTGATATCAGAATTTCATAAATATGCGAAAGTCCTTTTCCTCGGCATGTTTTCACAAAAACATTTTGGAGTCCTTTTATTTCTATACCTTTTAGTATAGAGTCACCTATTAAAAGTGTCCTTTTTGGAATATCACCAGAGGAGTTGGACTTGACGGCAGCATGTTCACCAGAATATGTTTTCTTTAGATTGCTGGTAGAGTTTAAGTTCTTTTCACAAGTAGGCGTTTTTCCCTGCGACGTGTCCGCATTTGATTTTGGACTCATTGGTTTATTTTCTGCGAACTTATTTGTATGATTTGGAGATATTTCACACTCGATGGGTGTTTGGACTTTTGGGGTGCTCGGATTGGTTCCCGCGATCTCATTTTGTTTGGATCCAAAAGTTGACGAAACACACTTCACCGACTCCTCAACAGACTTCATTTGGCGCTGCAGTTTGTCATATGTCAACTTCGTTTCACTGCAGCGTTTTTCACACACTTTCGCTAAGTCACTTAATTGATCAGTCGACCCCTTTTGCGCCAATGAAACTTGCTTCTTTATGCTGCATATTTCGTCTCTAATTTGCGCGAATTGTAATGCCGTCTGTTCATGAAATTTGGTCGCTTGTATTTGTGACCTTTGTAGCAAATCATACAAGGATTTAATTTCACTGGCTTTGTCAGAATGCGTTCGCTCTGATTGAGTTTCCTTGTCACATCTTGCCTCTTCAACCTGTGGAATTGGGATTGGCGAAACTGGGGAATCACAGATAGGGCTGTAGGTATTAACATGGGTAATATTTTCGTCCGTCACAACATCATCACAGAGGTTTTCCACTGATGTTATTTTCGTTCCTTGTTCTACACTTAATTTGCTTTCTTTACAACTACTGTTATTTACAGATACACAGGAGACGACAGACTTTCCTTTACTTTCAACATTATTTTCTTTCTTCCCATATGGTTTACAGTTCAAAAACTTCAACGCAAGAAATTTTACATACTCATTTAAGTCTCCAGTTTCGGTATTTCTTTCGACTAACCAGCTCTGCATTCTGTCCACTATCTCCGGTAGGTCAGTTCTTAGAAAATTGCCTTGACGTAGGTGAGGGGTCAAAATAAAAATAAAAATAAAATAAAAAGTAACAATAGAATTCGGTAGCGACTGTGCGGCCATTATCAAGCAAGAACAACCGTGAAAAGTTTTCTAATCCACTTAAATTGTTTGTACACAGTATCAACATTCACTACTTTATCAAGAGATTGAACGCCATTCGCGTCAGTACGATCACGCACACGTCTTCCTTAAATGCACCGTATGGGTGACAAATCAGAAAGAAATGGATGATAATGGGAGTCCATCAGTGTTGTATACGCTTAATTTGGCTTAAAGCATTTAGGACTCTATACCAGTCAAGTCTGGTGCGTTCATGGTGTAGCGTCAGGGAAATTACAACGTATGGTCAACGTCTTGTAACCGTTCATCTGTGGAGACGATCACGGATGGTAAGTGTGGATACTCTATATTGAAATTCTTGTGGAAGCCACTCGTAAGTTTTGGTGTTGATAAGGAACATCTTTGCCTTGACGTAACGAAATTATGACGGTCATCTTCTCGTGGCCTTTTTCTACGACGTCCTTGACCGGGACTATCTCAAACCACACAAATTGGCTCACATAGCATCCTCAAATTGTTACTTATGCTTTGAGATGTGCAAAATTAAAAAAGGCATCTTATTCGCCGGTTCTGCGACGTAGAAACACATTAGCGATATAACGTCCTTTTAACGGAAGTCCATGGCGTAGTCCCACAGCGTTTCAGAAAATTCTTTTTAGTGGCCTTTTTTATGCTAGGCAAAGACAATTACGTTCACACCTAAATGTTTTCTAGAGCTATGCTCCATACACATTAATACCATGGCAGACATGAAAACCGGAAATGCGCACCTGGAGTGCGAGACGCACGGGATTGCTGTATAAAATTCATCTGTTTGTGTTCTCTAGCTATAATCTATTGTGTAAACGTTTGATTTTATGTTAAAACAAAACTATTTTGGTTACTACAGATATTTACATTTTGTTGCAAAACTTTTTTTATTATGTATATATACGTAAGGAGTCAAAAAGAGTCAATGTCAGTCTGTAAGATAATGGGTTGATTTGCTGGTATAGACGAGAATGTTTATGTTTTTGTTGGCTTGTTTCAAGACAATAAAACAGAAGGCTGGTCAAATTCAAAGGTGCAGTGAACAGCAACTACGAAGCTTACCTAAAACAGCAAAAATTGAGAATGACCCGAATTCAAAAGATGATGCAGACAACACAATTAGTGATTACTTTATTTAGGAAAGTTGTAAATTATAACATGAAAATCATTGACCTGGAATGAGAAATCGCTGATCATCAGCAATTTCTTCTTTTGCCTCAATGCTTTCTCAAATCCTTTAAAGGGTAAAGGGTCTTTTCTGGGAAAGGGCTAAATATTAGAAAAGATTCATGTATAGCTCAGATAAATGACATGGCAGAGCATCTCTAGCTTATAGGTAGAGACGCTCTGCCAGGTCATTTATCGTGAGGTATAGGCTATATCTGAATATGAACACAGAAGAAATGGTTGTCAGACAACATTGAATTAACCCTTTCCCAAACAAGACCTGTTTTTGACTACCCTAAAATATGGCATGAGAAAACATTTAGACAAAAGAAGAAACTGCTGATAACCAGCAGTTTCTCCTTTTGTCTCAATATTTTCTGTATTGTATAATGCACAAATTCTATCTTTCACAACACCTCTTGCAGTGAACGACAGCTTCCAAATTGGATCACTCTAACATTTTGTTGTTTGGGAAAGTGTTGACAAAACATGGGATGTTATAGAAAATCAAAATAAATTACGGGTAAAGAATTGTCATCTCCGACTTGTTTCTTTTGACAAGTCATTCTTTAATGAATGACATTAATGTTTTGTAAGAAAACAAAACATTTCATATATGTCGTCGAAACGAATCAAACGACCAAATAAGACATGGACTTGGCGTCGATAATTGCAAAAGTTAAGGAAAATAGTGAGGCAAAAGGTGAAAATACTGATAACCAACAATTTCTCCTTTTGTCTCAATATAATCCGTGCTATATTGCACACAAATCCTGATACATGGTCATCTATATCCATTTTTGTCGTATGCGGCAGCTTTCAAATTAGATCTTTGGTAAGGACTTAATGCCATCCAATTAAAATAGGTTTAAATGATCAATGATCAAAGTGGAATAAATCAAAACTGATTAATTGGAATTAATCGATTGATTGAGTGGCACTTTTCATTTAAGGATAATCCGGGAAATGAAAGTCTGCACAGGAAGTTAACACCTTTCCTAAACTAGAAGACCTGAAGGTCTTGAGTCGCTCCACAGGCCTGAATTTCATGTAATATTTAATCCAAGTTTTGATTAGATTGTTCAACGCTTGTGTTTCATAGAGCTAAAAGAAAGTAGCAAAACTAGATTGTTCAAAATGTGTGGTTCTTGAAGCAAAGAAAGTAAAATTACAAGTTTGCCATTTGAAAAAGGGTAAAAGGAAATGGGAGAACATTCTAGCTTAGGATGTCACAAGCAATTAAAATTTTCCTTCTTCCCAACAGATCTAAATTAACAGAACATTAATTACTCCAAAATATTTCATATTTTTAAAAATAGATTTTGAGCTAAAAATAGATTCTGGGAAAAACCCTTTTCCAAAAATAATGCAAATGGCTGTCAAACCTGAATTTCTTGTAATATCAAGTACAAGTTTTCACTAGATTTTTCAATACGTGTTGCTCTTAAAGCAATTACAAAGTAACTAGAAAGCTGAAAATACATTCATATAAGATCTATTAGTTACCAAGCTTTGCAACAATCTTTATTAGAGTGAGTTTGGCTGTTAGAGTGGAAAAAAAGTCACAATTAGCAATTTTGTCAAATTGAAAGGCATATAACTGATGATTTTATATTCCTATCTAGCTAAGAATCACACCAAAGCAAGATCCTAACTTTACCTACATTTTATTTAAGTTTTGAACTGATTATTAAATATTTGTGGGTGTAAAGAGTGTAAATTCAAAGTCGAAAACAACAATTTTGTCAAATTCAAGGGCAGATAAATCATGATTTAAGATTCATATGAAGCTGAAAATTACACCAACACAATATCTTATGGCCAGTAAGATAATGTGAAAGTTTTATGTTGATTGGTGGATATTTATGGTTGTTTGAGTAAAAATAAGGTCGAAAATGATAGTTTTGCCAATTTCAAGGGCACATAACTCAAGACTTAATATTCAGATCAATCTGAAAATTGCACTCAGGCAAGATCTTATCAGCACCAACATTCTGACCAAGTTTTGTTTTGACTGATCAATATTTGTGGTGGCTAGAGTGAAAACAAAAGAAAACAGCCGTTTTTTAATTCAAGGGCAGATTACTCCAGACTTTATGGTTCAATCAGAATTAATTGAAGGAATCTGATAGAGGACCACCTAAGGATCATTCCTGTGAAGTTTGATTGAAATCCATCAAGTAGTTTCTGAGGAGAAGATTTTTAAAGAAAAAGTTGACGACCGGACGCACGCACGCACGCACGACGGACACAACGCCATGACAATAGCCCGCTGGCCTGAAGGCCAGTGGAGCTAAAAAACATACCGGACGTCCTTAATGGAAAAGGCTTTGGAAAACGTTGAGGGAAAAGAAGAAAATGCTGATAATCAACATTTTCTGCTTTTGCTTCAGTATTTTTGTATCACATTGTACATAAATCATACCTTTCTCAACATCCATCTTTCGTCCGCACCAGCTTTCAAATAAGAACAGTTCAAGTTCTTGTCGTTTTTGAAAGGGTTAATTCACATATCTTTAATTTTCAGTTGACGTTCGTTATCTCGAATCGTTCTCCTGGGTGAGAAATTAAGTCTGTATATATATTTTGGTAAAATGGAGTCACAGCAACAGCTAAGCGGGGGCAAAGACAAATCCAAAACTCTATATTATGGTGAATCTTTTGACCGTCTCGATAAGACAATTCTAATGGAAACACCCACAACAAAGAGTTTTATGAACAATGAATAAAATATTCTTAGCCAATAAAATTGATTGCTGTATTATAGGTATGCTGGGAGTTAACCCTTTCCCACATGGCCAAATTTCAGGGTGATCCACTTCAAAAAACTGACAGAATTGACAAAATTGAAGTTATTAAAGATAGCATTTGTGTAAAATATGGTAAAGAAAATAATGAGACAAAAGGAGAAACTGCTGGTTATCAGCAGTTTCTTCTTTTGTTTCAATATTTTCCTAAGCCTTTTCTATAAGGGACGTCAAAACCAGGTCTTGTTTGGGAAAGGATTAAACTAATGGCACTACATCTTGTGCTGAAAATGGACTGCGTTCACCGCTATGTATTGTTAAACCTTCGGTGTTGTTATACAATCTCGAAACTATAGCTTCAGTCAAGCTCTAGTTGCGAGTGTTTAGAATAACACCGACAAAGTACTATTGTACGTCCGATATTACGTCATGGTTTACTTGATAAAATTGAAGAGAATATCGCCTCATCATGCAGGCCCGTAGGAACAGGAGGGGGGGGGGGCTAGGGGGGGGGGGCTTAGCCAAATTTTCATTATTTCACAAATTTTGGGAAAATTCAATTTAGCACCCCCAATATTCAGACACTGAGGCTTTAGCCCCCCCCCCCCCCCCCCCCAATATGAAATTGCTTCCAACGTGCCTGTCATGTCAACTTTCGTTTCAAATGTAGAACTCTAGATAGATCTGGGTAAATAAACACAAAGAGTGACACTATAACAGTTCTAATCTATTCAAATTGTAGGCTGCATCATCAACAAATAAGAACAGACCGTTTTAATACATTTAACCCGTATGTTCCGAACAAGACTAAAACTTTTCAACTTCTCTCAGCATCTATTCAACAAGATATCGTCGGCGTTATTGCTAAACCTCGTAAACACAGCTTGATTAAATCTAGAGTTACGAGGTTTTGAAATAAGACGGATGATACTTTAATCAACATTTAATCCTTTTCCAAAAATATTTTGAGCTGTACTGCACACATATGCCATAATCATATTTTTACACCATTTAAGCAGTATTTGGCAGTTTTCAATCAATTTGGAAATGGTTTATTAATTTCTTACATTTCGGTCACAGTATTACAACACATGTTTACAATTATTACCTATTTCAATAAAACAAAAGGAGTTCAAAATCTCAATACAATTTTGCATGCGTTGGTTCGAATCTTGCAGGTGTAAGACACCTGTAAGTTTCAAACCATCACGCGAAAAATTACAATAGTTTCACTGGTGGTGAACTCGGCCAAAGCGAGGGACGTTTTTTCGCGATCAATGTATTCCGTCGGTGTTGTTATAAGATATCGTAATTACGGCTTTATCGAAGCCGTAGTTACGAGATTTTATAACAACACCGACAGTTTGTCAATACAAAACGGTAAATCCGGTCTGTTTTTAGAACAAGTTCATTGTCATTAGAAAAAGATCTATAAACTCACATTTAAACGCAAAATATCTATACTTTGTTGTAGCGAAAATTGTTTTAGTTCACCCCCAGTGAGTTTGGAGTTCGATATTATGTTTTACATAGGTCAGTTCTGTAAACATATGCCATAATATCGTTACTGGACAGTAGTAGGGAAATAATCCAATTTCAGTCATAGGCCTATACCTTATCCCATTACCACAAAATGACTCTTTTTGACTCCCCATAAAATTATGGCCATGAACAAAATAGAAAAAGAAAAAAACATTGTGGGAAATAGAGAAATTGTTTGTCAGCGGCTATGGAAAACATTGTGGAAAATGAAGAAATTGCTTGTGACAAGCAATTTCTTCATTTCCCACAATGTTTTCCGTACAAAAAAAAGACCAAAAAAGTAGAACAAATCCATTCACTTGAAATTGTCGTCTGTAGGATCTTTGAATTTGGACCGCCCTAAAGTTTTGTCTTTGGTAATGGGTTAATTGTTTTGAAAAAACATAACTCCAACTCTTTCCAAGACAACACAATTTTAAAATTGCCTAATAAAATCAATGCTCCTGTAGAATTAACCAAATGGTCAAATACCTGTTTTGGTTTGATTTTCCTATAACAACACATGAAAATTAAACCAAAACAGATATGTACAATTTCGTTCACGCTAACAAAAGTTTGTACAATTGGGTCCACTGGTTGTCAGAATTTTCCTCCTTTCCCTCCGGGGTTTTCAATCCGAAGTACGATTTTTTTCAAAGTATGTATCGGCTAATGGATCGGGAAATACTCGTGTCTTTTTTTTTTTTTTTTTTTTTTAAATGCAAAATTAAATATCACTCTTTATATTACACTGATGACAGAAATATTTATTCACGACGTCAATGATGACACTGGTCATCATGTATGATGACACTGGTCATCATGTAGCGAAGACCACCGACACCCACAACTTTTCTTCGGCGCCGAGAAGGTCGCCGCCATGTTACCTGCTTTGGTTAAGTTTTCCTATGCTAACACATAAAAGTTGAACC